>VZTE01000520.1:1437159-1474516 GCA_013397775.1 Eulacestoma nigropectus
ATTTTAAAATTTTAAAAAAAAAAAAAAAAAAAAAAAAAAAATTCAAACACACCAAAACAAAACCCATAGTATTCCAGTGATGTCAAAAATGGAAGAGGGATTTTTAAAATATACCTTATATCACTGCAGTATTGTCTGCAACTTTGGAATTAAGTCCAGGATTTTATTTTCAGCTTCCTGGATCTTGGTGTTGTATTATCATCGGGCAGCAAGGCTAGAAATTCAACTTGCCTGAGTGCACTTATATAGGCATAGTTAAAAAAGAGGTCTTTAACTGAGAGACACGGTCTGGTAAATGGAGTGGAAGTTTCAGTAAATAATGGTGATATGCTTTGTAAAAAAATTGTAGTCAGATGCCATGATATTTAAAATTAAATCCCCCAAAACCTTAAGAATAAAATAAATTTGGCTTATGCAAAACTATAATGAGAGAGATTCTTAATTCTTAACTGAACAAATGATGCAGAAATTATCAATGCTGTAAGTCCAGCATACTGTATAATATCATACAAACAGAGGAAATATATTTACTGTAGCAGAGACAGTCTGCTATAGCTCTTCAAAAGCAGATATTTAAAGTTTACTTTCACATGGGTTTTCACTTTTTGACCTGCTCTTGACCTGGGTAATACTTGCAGACCAGTGAGTTTAAGAAGGCCTGGGATCTATTAAAAGAGTAGTAGCTTGACTTTTACTGACTAGCACGCTGATGCTTTTAAGTAAATGTTATGGTTTGTCACAGGAACCAATTTGGTTACCGTTTGTTCTTCCTGCCCCTGCCTGCTGATATTTTTTCAAGTGTTTTTCATTCTTTAAATTCTATAAAGAAATCTGCATGCTGTTATTTTAAACTTCTGTATCTTTCTTTTGAATAGTTCATATTTAAACAGTGGGCAGTATACCCAGAGTTTAACCCCAGTGCCATTTGGTAGGACTTGAACTCTGCATGCACTACCATTATGCTCCTCTTTTCTGGCCACTCAGTTATCATGGTGAAAGATCCCATTTACCTGGTTTTTAAAGGTATTGATTGCTATAATTCTTCTCCCCTTAAATTAATCATAAGCAATACAGTACATTGTATATTTAAGTATTTTATACTAGCTTTTAATATACTATACTTATACTACCTGTTTAAATTTGCATTTCAGTTATTATTGGTTTATTTTGTTAACATCTCTGGTTCCTGTGATACCTTTCCAGCTTCACACAACTTGTAGGATTTTCTTAAATATGTCAAAACACCGAGAAACTTCAAAGAGTTTGGCCAAACACAGGCCCAATCTATCCCTTAATTTTACAGGAGACAATTTTGTAATACCTGAGCTGAATTTATTGACTTAAAATAGTTCTATTTTATGCACTATGACAAAAAAGGTGAAAAATTTCTTTCCCCCCTTGAAACTACAAAACCATAAGATCTCAAGTCTGTGAGGAAAGGCCACAGCTGAGTCCCTAGCTAGCAACATGCTTGAGAAGTCCTGCATTTGTGTGGTAGGAGAGGTACATATGAAAACAGGAATGAATCAGTCTTCAGCAGACATTAGCAGATACTTGACATATACACAGCAGAGACTGAAGCACAATTCGGGTTGAGCCTTTTCCTTTCCTCTAAAGCATTAGGTTCAAAGGTGCAGTAGTTGTGTAAATCCTCTAACTTGTATTTTTTCAATATCACATTTTTATTTGCCTCAAAACAAAGGGCTTGTGTACCAGCAATGACTTATATCCCAAAATGATATCAACTGTGTAAGTTTATGTTCACAAAACTAATCACTCCTGTTCTCCCAGGTCAATGCAGAAGGGGATAGAACAAAGCAGAGAAGCTGCCTCTCTTCCTATGGCAGGTTTATTGGCTTGATTCTTCCATGAATTATGTCTAATATTATATAAAGGGGATTTTCTGTGGACTCTTCTCCAATATTGTGAAGTCTGTCAAACAAAAGAAATCTCTAGGTTTTCAAAGTTGCCTGTATTGCACCTTTAAATTGCTAGAAATACAAACTTGAGAGAGTTTGTTTGAGGCAGAGCTGTTGACTGACTAGATGACTTTAAAAATTCAGTTAAGAAAACATTAGCAACTCTGGACAGGATTGATGAATGTATCAAGTGACAGCCTGCAAAACCTTCAGAAATTAGATGGGGTACAAACAAACATGGAGAAATTAAGACGCTAAGCAAAAAGTTGCAAATGTTTCTTATTTCTCCTAATTGTTTCTACTTCCTTATGCAAGTTCTAAAACTGTCATGCTTACAGCCCGAATTTTTAAGATCTTGTCTTCATTTCTAAGGTAGAATCAAAGATGGCTCCTTTGCCTCTTCTGGTAATTTGTTGTTTACTGCTTAAATCTACAGAAAAATGATAAAAGAACATTTCACATCCCTAACACTGAGTTTTGACATGAAGTGCTTTTGGAGGTGTTACCATTAAAACAGGCTTTAGTTTAAGTAGCAACTCTTGAAGGCAGTTAAACCAAAGGCAACATTTTGGTAGATGATTTAAGAGGGATTTTCCTGTGTCAGTTCTCTCACCTTTATTAACAGTAAGCATCCTACCTTCATAGTAGCAGCATGCAAAATTGTACTTAAAAAGTGCTACAGGGTACTGCCACAATAACTTTACTGTGCAGTGAAACATTTACTGAACCTGAGACAGGCTAAGCAGCATTCCACTATATAAATCACCTGGCCTTGGTTTTGTTCAAGCAAAGTTATTAATGTGACTAACTGAAGGAGTAGATACTGTGATACTTCAAAGAAATCCCACCCATCCCATTCCGTGTTTTTCTGGGATGTAAGATAATGTCACTGCCTTTGGTGTCCTGTGTAAGTCTGATTAAGGAGTAAAAGTAGGCTACATTTGTACAAAGGATTTCCTATTGCATGGAATGAGACAGTTTCCTTGCATTAACAAAAGTTCAGTGACTTCAGACAATGCAGAAGCTCATTAGATTTGGTTGGCTACTAAATGAAAAGCAAAACAAATAAAAGAAAAAAAATTCACACCCCTTCAATGCTTCCTACTCAAGAGCAGATAATGTCTGGAATACTTACATCTTCTCTTCAGCTGTAGTTTAACATGCAAATGGTTGATTCAGCTCAATGGTTTGCAAAAATTACCGTACGAAGAACAAGCATTTCTTCATGTTTACAAATATTGTTTCAATTGTTCAATTTTTTTCTTCTTTTTAATAAAAAAATGAAGATGAAAATTATTTACCAGAATTTCCATTTTTACAAGCTGCAGAAGCACTACCCTTCAGCTTCTCAAACTATAGCCAAGAAACCAACTGAATTGCTACCCTTCACAGCTCCTGCAGGCCACTGTAGTCACCAAAAGAAGGCTACCTTTAACTCGATGAAAGAGGATTTATCTGAAAAACTGCCGTCCGGATTTTAGAAACATGATTAGTGGAAACGTTAAAAAGATCAGTATTGTAGTAGCAATAAGATGTTTAAAAGGTATAAGAATCTTTCAAGGCTAGAAAAGGCATTAGAACTGGTGGCTTACTTACCCCAACCCAATGTATTTCCCAGCGTAATGGTGATTGCACACATTAAAAGATCAATGAGCGATAAATGGAGTCGGCCTTGGCTTCTAGGATTTACTTGGACACTTAAGAGTCAAACTCAAAGCTTAAAACTATTAAAGGAGTGATCAATTTGTTAACGAAAGATCAGATAGGATTTTGAAGTTGTGAGGACAGAATACCAGAAAAAGAGCGTTTTATTTTCAATAAATCAACACACTAGAGAAGAATCAACACACAGCAGAGAAGAAAGACAAAAGAGTCATAACATTTAATTAATTTCAATTATTTCATCAACAAGACTAAGTGGGTATTTTTCCTAATGAAATAAGAGAGCATTAGAGAAGGAAGGATAGGCTTCACTAGTATATTTAAAAACTAATACAAGTCACAACATTTGGCTTTGAATCCAAAAGTGTATTCCAGCTTTTGAGACTTTGATAGTGTTAGCATCTGGGGCTTGAGTTCAGGACACTATAAGGCTAGAACTCAGTCATAATCTGCAGATCTAGTATAAATTGTTCTGGTTCTACAACAGGATAAGCTAAACCATGCAGGAAAATTAACAATTTACCCAAACTTTAATCCAGATTAAGTCAGGTAGGAATCTTGGAGCCTGAGTACATTTCACTGCTGCTTTCCATCTTGATCTGGAATTCAAAGTAAATAAAATAAGTTTGACCCCGAAAAAAATTGCAGCTAAGACTGAAAGCAGAGTTCATTTTTTTTAAACTCCTGCAATCTAACAAGAAGGCTTTTATCCCAGAACAGGCAGCTCAACTGTGTGGATCAGAAAGCCTCTTTTCCTAACTCTGTGCAAAGAAATGAGAAATTTGCCCCTTATTTCAGAGTAATCAAACTTCAGACCAAATCTCTGATACGTAAAACATAGGCAGACACCTTGGTATCAGGTTATAGATTGCATGGCAGTATTGAGAATTGCCGAGGTATCAATAATCTTTTTCTCACAAGATTTGGGAGAAATTTTTTTAATAGCAGAATGGCTTAGCTTGCATATCCTAGCTTTCTCCTCAAGTCAGTTTAACCCCCATTTTCCTAATTTCTGACTGGACATTTTTACCAGATTCCAAACTGCGCTAAATTCCAAGGTATGGGATTTATTCAAGTGCTTCTCAACACACAAAACTGCATTATCCAAGACTTCTTCTGCACAAAGACCTTCTCTTGTCTGCTCTAGAGAAGACAGAGCCTCAAAGGGAGTGTTACAGCAAGGCTGCCTAATAAGCGGACTGAACCTCACAAGCAACCTTGTTTAGAGGGGATGCATGAGGAAGAATGACGAGCAGGAAATTAAAGCAGAAGAACCACCCACCACCATTTAAAATGAAGCCAGAAAACGGGAAATTTAAAGGATTTGAAAATAAAATGGGCTTCCTGGATCAAAGCATTGCAAAAGGAATATAGAATTTTTAACCTTTAGGTAGCCAGTTCAAAATCCAGCTGAGGTCAGGAGGGATGAAAGGTTATCATCCTCTAATGGTTTTCACAAACTTAATTAAAGGCTCCATCAAACCTTTTATGTCCAAGTGCACAACCCTAACTTCCACTGGAGACAATAGCAAAACTCATATTGACCCAGAAAGGAATCGGCATGTATCCATAAATAGGCATCATGTTGATGACTGGAGATAAGATTATTTAAAAAAAAAAAAAAAGGTGAATACACTCCAGATGTAAAGAGGGTTTGGAACCTAGACACACATTTCATGATTTTAGTTGCAACTTAAGGAACAGTCTTGCTGAGAAGAAAAAACAAGCAACAAGCCAAAAGGAGGTAAGACCCAAACTAAAGAAAAGCAAAGAATTAGACTGTCCACAGAAGGAGAAGCAGCATGAGAGAGAGAAAAAAACTCAGGTTGTTGGGTATAAAGTTGTACTGGATCTCTAGTGATGAGTATTTCTCTCCCCTTTCACACACACAAAAAAAACCCCAAAACCAGGTCTTGATCTATGGTGTCACAGGCAAAAGAACTTGTCACACAGATGTGGTTTTCAGTTTTAAATCATGTTTCAACTTTCAAGTGCAAATCTAGTAAGGAAATGCCATGACAGTATGTTGATTCAGTAAGAAACACAGAGAGAGCATTGAGCCTTGGATGAGCCATAACTCTTCAGACAGAAATTTGTGTTCATTTATGCATTTTTGACACAAATGCACAAAACCTGCAATGTGTAAGTCCCCATCTCGTTTGGCTGACAAAGATTTTGCACGTAAACGCATTATACTGCAAAGGCCATGTTGTGTCATGTGAGCCTGATGAACAGATTTTTGCAGCCTCCTGGGACCCTACTATTTACCACTCAGCTTTCTCTAATTGTAAGATGTTATTATGGGCTAACCTTAGAACAGGCAAAACCAAGGAGGAAGAACCAAAGGACGTGACGTATGCAAGAGAAAACTGAGGAACTCGAGAACCAAGACCTCTCCTGAAAAATCCTCTCTCAATGTATTAATATATTTGCATTTGTTGCTGGGATTGCTTGAAAGCCTCATCTAAGAGGTGCCACAGCAAAGAGAAAGGGGTGAAAGAAGAATCGGGATAAGAATTGAAAATCTAGCTTTTAAAAAATGTAACATTCAGCTTACTACCCAACACTGCAGGTCCTCCTGCACTTCATGGGAAACTACACCTCTCTTCCCCTTGGGTTTCCCTGTGTTGTTAAATGACAAAGGGCATACTTCACAACTCTTATCACTGACTCAAACTGAAGTGAAGATATTCTTAAAGGCTCACAAAAGTAAGAGCTACACACAGAGCTGTAACATTTCCTCAATAATTTTGTATAATGCAAGCATTTTCTTGAATACAAACTTGAATGTTCAAGATAAAACTGAGTCCTCTACTGGTTTAGATTCAGGATTTATCCTCCACAGGAAACCTGAATATTCTGGAATTTGCCCCAGATGGAAAGGAAAAAGCATTGAAAATCATTTCCCAATGATTTAGAAGTTAAAATTTTAAAAGCTTTTTTTTTTTTTCACATTTTCATTTTGAAATCTGAGGTTATCATATCAAAATGCTGAAATTAAGAAATTGAGCTTTCCATTTTAATAACCAAGGGTACAGGTTCGTGTTTGGTGCTTTTTCACTGAAAAATTCTAAGGGGACGAGCACATATTTTTTGTTGCAAAACAACTCTTTATTAAACACCATACATCAATGGACAAATATTTCACCAAAGAATTGCACCAATCTACCCCAACCAGCTGTTCTTTCATAGACAGGAAAGAAAAAAAAAAAAAAAAACAACCAACTTTGTTGGGAGAAACCTTGAAAATATGGAAATGTAAACTAAAATATCTTTTTAATTATTTATTGACGTTAGAAACTAAAGTATGTGTTGTCATTTATATGCTGGACTGTTTACAGTACTTGTCTTTCCTGAGCATCTGAAGACCTCTTGAGAAACCAGTGGGGGAAAACCAGAAAACAGGACTTCATTCCCAGCATTCCTTTAAGTTTTGTGCGTCAGATAACACAGACCCATTTGTGTAAAATCTCACTAAAATCACTAATTTTTAATAGTTTTCTATGGAAGCAACAGCTCATAGTGACATGAGTCATTCGATGTGACATTTGCACCACACCATGGGCTTCAGCCACGGTAGCTGAAGGACATCCAAGTTGAATCCTCTTAAAATTTACTACAGCTGCATAACCTGTATGTAGCTTAGGGTGCTGCTCACTCCACTCAGCCCAGTAACCAATAGTCCAACAGTGAATGAATGGAAGAACCCCCAGAAATTCCTCAGATGAAACCCTACAACTACTCTATCTGGAGAACTCTTGAAGATTCCTGCCTCTATTTCCCTTAGCTTTAAATGCAGAGAATAACAGCAACTCCTCCAAAGGCTTCAAACGCGTAGATTAGTACCAGACAAAAGTAAAGCTCTGTAGAGACAAAAAGCTTCACATCTTTGTCAATGCAGAGGAGTCCTGAATTGTCGCTGTGATTTGGTACCTCTTCATAGATAAGTCTCTCTTCTGTTCTCTTTCTGACCAGTCTCAGTCAGGTCGTTTATCAAACTAATTGCTTTAAAGACAGACATTCTTAGGCAATCTGTTCCCTCTCCGTATTTCCCATTACAGTCATTGAAAGTTATGTATGCAGATGAAAATGATAACAGACCTCTTGCGCTCTCAGAATATTCCTTTTTTAAACAAACACTGGGAACTCCAACAGCAAACATGGCTGAGTCCAGTCCAATCTGACAGTTCTCGGAGTAAGAAAATACAATAGCAGTACTAGAGTCAAGCAAGTGATTCTAGTCCATTGTTTACCCAAAAAGTTTGAGAGCTGATTAAACAGGCAGCTTAAGGTCTGGAAACACGTTCAGCAATAGCGCCTGTGTGCCAGCTGAAGACAAACATTGCCACCATCACCAGATCCTGCAAACAGCCCCAGCTTCCTTGTCTCTGCTACTGAGAGATAAAAATTAATGTGACATGAATAAGTGTAAAGAAATGCTGGACTTGCACAACATGCAATTCACACCAAACTACCTGAGAAAAGTTGAGTAGAAATATTCTAATGCAAGGCTGTAGCTGCTGTGTATAATCTATTCAACTGAAATATAGCCAGTATTTGGGTTTTTGGAAAGTACTCTCAGCCTACAAGTTCTTACATTGTGAAAGGGAGCGGATATGATAATTGCCACCAGGTCTGGAAGCCATCTGGTTTGTCCTCAGGTGTTGCAAACCATCACTTTGTCGCTGTAGACAGCCTACTCCTTGGCAGGACACTTGCGAACACTTGTCCCCTTGGGACACACATCTACCCTCCCCTACCCAGGGACCACATCTCCATTCACAGCAGACAGAGCAGCTTCTTGCATTTCCATTGCTCCCTTGGCATAGGAGGGAGCAATCAGGACTGGTGGCTTTCAAGAGGGATTACAAAAACTTTGAGTAAAGGAAACCATACAACAAGATCTTCCTTCTGCTTTCCCTGCTTTTTATGGGTTGTTATTCCTTACAAACAAGGAAACAAGTGCTGAAGTCTTTGAAAAGGATAATTGCTATGCATATTGGATGACCATCTCCGCTGTAGGGCTCATTTATGGACATGACCAAAACAAGACAGACCTAAAACTGCCTAAATGTGTAAGATTATAGCACTGCCTTGCTCACAAGTAAAATACAAAAAGGGACACTAGGTGTCATGATATTATGACTAAAATGTTCAAGTGCTATATTAATAAATAGCAGTAGATGAAAGAGTGCATTCCCTCAGAAGCTAAAGCATTTGTCAAGATGTATACATCTAAACAAAAGATTCATCAGAAGGTATGAAAACATGTGCTTTTTCAATTCATTCCAGAAGATCCAAATATATTCCCAGCAATACAAAAATGAAACGATGTGCCGTTTTTAAAGCAAAAAAAACAAACAACAAACCAACCAAATAAAAACAAACAAACAGCACCCAAACAAACAAAAAAAACCGCGTCACCTAATTATTCCAGTCACAAATTTTGGAAATTGGTACCACTCAGCACAATTTCACATTTTGCCTATATTTTATTACATTCCTGTATACTTTGTAGGCACTTTACTTTGAGACGATCTAGTCCTCTTTAGTATTCCAAGCTTCCAGCTGATGTGCAGTGATGTCAGTAGAAGGAATTCAGCTTTCTGTGACTCTTGAGATAGTTTGGAGATATACTTATGTATGAATATTTTGGTAAAATGAGTCCTTAAGGACTTCTATACTGTTAGAAAGATTTACTTGAAGTTCAGAGAATGCTATGAAGTGGAATTATCAGTACTGTTCTATAATTATTGTAAGTAAATAGCTGGAAATAAAGGTCAACTGGTGAAAAAAATTATCATTTTTCGAGGAGAAGTTCTAGAGGTTCTTTGGAAATTCATAATTAAGCTAAAAAGGCATCTGATAAAAAAAAAAAAAAAAAAACACAAAACCATCTCATACTTTCATAGTGTTCTTCCCCATGCTGCATGTGATTGAATTCACTCCAGTTCATATCTGAACATAATTTTTTTTTTGGTGATTCCCCTTTCCAATAACCAAATTTATACCATCATTAAGCAGCACATCAAACAATCAGATTGCTGTGAGCTCACTCCTATCTCTTTGTGACTGATAAATCCCCTTGATACTTTTCAGACACTGAACAACTCAGTCATTTTGGTGTATTTCTATGAGCTTTGATGATGTGACCAAGTTGCTGACAGCTTGCTTGTGTTAAAACTGCAGCTCAGCTTTGAGTCTGCTGGTGTAGACTCCGTTCTACTCCAAAGCTTCAAGGAAACTGCAGGAGCCATTTAAACACTAACATACCTTCAGTGAGAAATATCAGTGTCACCTCATTCATATTTACTTTCTTCATCACACACGTGCTTCAGTGTTTTTTTCCTGCTTTCCCACTTAGTTCTGCACTGAGACTTCAATCTGCCCTGCAAGGCAGCTCCCATTGTGCTTTATTACTGTGGCTATCGCCATAAAAGAAAATAAAAAGTCATTCTATAGATACATCAGCAACAAAAAGAGAGCTAAGACTCTCCATCCTTTCCTGGGTACTGAGTGACAAAGCCTGAGAAAAAGGCTGAGGTATTTAATATCTTATTTGCCTCAGTGTTTAATAATATGTAGCACTTGTTCTGTGGGTACCCAGCCCCCTGAGCTTGAAGACAGGGAGCAGAATGAAGACCCCATAATCCAAGGAGGAAAGTTCAGAAACCAGACACACATCTTAGGCACACTCAAGCCAATGGAGCTGGATAGGATCCACCCAAGGGTGCTGAGGGAGCTGGCGAAAGTTCTCACCAAATCACTTCCTATCTTTATCAGCAGTCCTGTCTAGTAAGGAGAAGGGTGCAGATGTTGTTTACCTGAACTTTACTAAAGCCTTTGTCACAGATTCCCACAGCATTCTCCTGGAGAAACTGGGTGCTCATGGCTTGGTCAGGTGCATTGTTCACTGGGTGAAAAAACTGGCTGGGTGGCTGGGCCCAGAGTGTGTTGGTGAATGGAGTTACATCCAGCTGGCAGATAATCACCAGTGGGGCTCCCCAGGGCTCAGTATTGAGGTCAGCCCTGTTTAGTATCTTTATCAATGACTGGGATAAGGGGATTGAGTGGACCCCAGTCAGTTCGCAGACAACACCAGATTGGTTGGGAGTGTTGATCTGCTGGAGGGTAGGAAGGCTCTGCAGAGGGATCTGAACAAGTTGTATCATCCAAGGCCATTTGGGTGAGGTTCAACAAGGTAAAGGGTTAAACAAGGGTCACAACAATTCCATGCAGCAAACACTACAGGCTTGAGGCAGAGTGGCTGGAAAACTGCCCTGCAAAAGAGGACCTGGGAGTGCTGGTTAACAGCAGCTGAATATGAGCCAGTGTGTGCCCAGGTGGCCAAGACCACCAATAGTATCCTGGCCTGTATCAGAAACAGTGTGGCCAGCTGGACCAGGGCAGTGATTGCCCCCCCATACATGGAACTGCTGAGGCCACACCTTAAGTGCTGTGTCTGGTTCTGGGCCCCTCACTGCAAGAAGGACATCAAGGTGCAGGAGCATGTCCAGAAAAGGGCAGTGGAGCCAGCCTCTGGAGCCCAAGTCTTTGAGGAGTATCCAAGGAACCTGAGGTTATTTAGCCTGAACAAAAGGAAGCTCAGGGGAGATCTTATCACTCTCACAGCTATCTGAAAGGAGCTTTTTAGCAAGGTGGGGGTCAGTCTTTCTTCAACAAGCAGTAGGACAAGAGAAAACAGCCTCAAGCTGCACTAGGGCAGGTTTAGATCGGATAGTAGGAAAAATCTCTTCACAGAAAGAGTCATTAAGCATTAGAACAGGCTGCACAGGGAAGTTGTGGATTCACCATCACCATCCCTGCTGGTGTTTAAAAGAAATGTAGAGATGGCACTTAGGGACATGGTTTAATGGTGGACTTGGCAGTGCTGTTTGACTCGACAATCCTAAAGGTCTTTTCCTACTTAAACTACTCTGCGATTCTTTTATTAGACCTATTTCATCCTCTGAGACCTGCAGATTGTCTTATACCTGTAAAGCAGGATTTTCTTTGTTAGTCACACGCAAGAATTCCAGCACAGTTATAAATGAATGCTTTTTGGGTAAATTCTAACCTTACAATGGTCCTTATAAACACTTGAGATGCAATTTTAAAATATATTCCCTTAAGTTTTTTCACACAGGACCAGACATGTCGCAGGGGCGTTCTTAAATATTTATAAGTTATTCCAAAGAGATAAAAAAAGAAAAAGCTAAAACCGTCCCAAATGTTCCCATGCATGTTTGAGTCTACTAAAAATTCTTAAGATTCTCCCAGAAAACAGTGTTCTACCAATGCAGGGTCATGGTCTTTGGCCTCTGCATTGCCCCAAGCATATTTACCATTATTATAAGACCTGTCATTCATCTCTTTAGATCTCTGACAGAAAAAAAAATGTTTAGCTGTTTTATGTAGTTAGACAATATCTTAATGCAGAAACAAGCACTCCCAAGCCTGTGTCAGCCACAGAACATCTGTGTTTTTGTGCTGGTGATTTTGTGACACTTTTAATACACAAAGAAAAACTTCTTCCAACTTGTTCAGCAAAGAGGTTTTACGTGCATCTTAAAAATATAGTGAATGTGACATCCTTAATATCCCTGGTGCTAAAGGAAATCTGTGCACAGCATATAATGAAACAATATATTCATTGTACGAACAATTTTTCAGTATTCCAAATTTATCAGAGAATCAGAAGTTGTACAAAAAAAAAAATCTTTTTTTTTCTTGAGGCAGTAACTGTTTCAGTTTTGTGTGCTTTTAGGCAATGATTTTTTTGGTGGATATTCTAAACACTCCTGCAATATAAATAACCAATACACTGATTGAGTACATATAAAATACCAGTCATGTCCAAGGCCAGACTTTCTTTCTCCAGACATACATCAATTAGTTTGGTTACTTGGCTGGATGCTCAGTTTCTCTAACGAAACATACAGAAACCCTAGCTATGTTTTTCAAAGTAAATTTAACTACTTTAGTCTCGAAGTCCACTCATAATTCTTAAAATTTGCATATATTCTTACAAGTGTAAAGAAAACATTCAAGTCTATAAGTGAACCTCAACTCAAAGCCATTGGTGTTTTATTTCTCTTGGGCTTTTAGTCCTGAGGCCATAAGCTTGCCATGAGCTCTGACAACATAAAGCTGACTTGTGAAACTGTAGGTCATTCCCTGGATAAGTCAAAGTCAAAATTCTTTTCCTGAAGTCTGTAATGAAGGAGACAGAAAATATAAAGACACCCCTTTTTGTTCCCCACTTTATCACCAAAACAGCTCTGTCCATACTTCAAGATCACAAGATAGGAAAATTACGTACACCTTCAACTTTCCTAACTATCCACTGGATCTTAGCACCAATATAATCAGAGCAGCAAAATATAAGGTGGTTAATCCAGGGATGTAAGAGAAATTATGTTCATTTATTCATTTACCATTCATAACCTCCTGGCCACTAAGACAAGCTCAATCAATCTCTGAGATTTAGTCATGAATAAAAATGGGCTATTGCTTATGGTGACTCCTTACCTCAAATTCAGGGACAAAACTTCCACCAGCTTTTTCCCATAGCCACTTTAAGTATTGCAAACCCTCAGAGCAGTAGAAAAGACTCTTGGTAATTTTGCAGCCTGTTGGCCAAAAACCCCACAACTGCCATGCAACTCTACACACTCACATGCGTCCACTTGGCATTTAAGTATTTCTGCAGCAGAAAGACGAATAAGGAGAGGAGGTCTATAATTTTGTTTCGTTATTGTTTAAAGCTTGAGAGGCTAAGGAGACATCAGCTCTGAGATTATGGGACCCTAAGGCATGGTGGGAAAGAGAAGGGTGTTGGTTTAGCTGTAGCAGGAAGAAGAGAGATACAATTTAAAACCATAAAATTATGATCATCACAAAAAGAAAACTTTCAAGTGTTAAAGGACTAAAATAGATCATGCAATCTTCATCAGATTTCAAAATGTGAGGTGGAAATCAGGCAAAGTTAGGGAACAGCAACAAGTCTGCAACAGAAAATTGACACGTATCACAGATTCAGTGAAAAAATGAGAAATAAAGAGAAGCAAAACACGAAATTTGAAAGCAAAGAAGAAACAAATTAAATGGTCTCCCAAACTAGTCCTCTGGCATTTTCTCAATATTTGTAAACTGTGAGGTAAACTGTGACACTTTAAGGCATACAGAAGACTAATTTTCACCCTGCAGATTCTTCTTTTAAAAATTACACATTTCACCTCAGAAGATTAATCATTTTTGCTGATCTGATTGATCTATCACTATAATTCTTAAAGGATGTGTGTAAGTCACTGTGTGCATACTGATCCATAAATAAGAGGAAAGAGGGAGCCGCTCAGCTCCTGTGAGCAAGCAGAGCCACATTAATGGAACAGAGAGAAGGAGGACATGCCATCGCATCTCAGCTAAACTGTTATGCAATAGCTGGAATGATGCAAGATTAGGCTTGGAAGTGGGAGCTGGGCTTCCTATTCCCTGTCCTGAGAGATGCAGAGCATTGCAGAGGTATCTGGTGAATCTCCAGGGATAAGGTTCAAGTCTTGTCACTACAAATCACCCTCTGCCAAGCAATTTGTGCAGCAGCTTATAACAGCAGTTAAACAAAGGAGTCATGGGGCCATCCTCCGGACTGAGGGCAAGGCAGTTGCTACTGGGGAGAGGAGACTGGGAGATAAAAGCAAAGCAAACATGCCAAAGTTAATAGGGCAGAAAAGGCTCAACCTCCCTCCGATCCTGGCTGCGTGGCAGGAAAAGACGGAGTGTAGGCTATGAATGGATAAATACGTGAGGGCATCTGCACGAACCAGTCATGCTGAAATCTGTCATCTTCCTTCAGTGCTTGCCCAAACAGGTGGGGTTTTCAGCTGCTCTCTGGAGGCAGGATACTTGCATTCATGCCCTCAGACTCTGCAGGAGTAACTTTCTACAGACTTGATAAAGCAAATACAAATAGATTTACATGGGGAAAGCTATATTTATAACAGAAATGGAAACTATTTCTGGTCAGGTTGCTTTCCATTTTCATGATGCAATTACAATTAGAATTATGCAAGACGAGACTTTTGTCTTAAGGTCTTTAAAATAAAATCTTGGAGACTGCTAAAAATCATGGAAAAATTAAAAATGTGATGTTTTGGAGAATGTTAGCCTGTTGTTCCTGGGATATTCCCTAATCACTCTGGGTATTTTCCAAAGTGCAGAATACCTTTTTCAGAGCACTTGGGAAAAGCTTTCCAGAGTTTGATAACTGAGAATCAAGTTGTGATTCCAAAAACTAAAGGTTGTGCCTGAGGCATTTTTACTTCAATGAACAAAAATACTCAGACTTTATATGTCATTCCAGATGCATTGCCTGTCTTTTTGCTCTGTTCCTTCCCTGAAAGACTGGGGACAGAGAAGTGTCTCATTCCTGGCAAGCAGACAGTTCTTCCAAAAAAATTTCATTGTGCAGTTTATGATTCACTAGGCATACTTGGATGAAGCCAAGTGTCCACATACTTAGAATGGCATTTTGCAAAGTATGTGAAGACTAATACAACTTTATTAATGTGGCTAGTGGGTCCGGTTAAGACAATGACCTAGAGACCTTACAGACCAAGCCAAATGAATCCTTGAAAGAAATCCCAGCACCCTGGGTGGATTGGTGTAACCTGTACCATTCCCACAATGCCGATTGCTGTGCTGTCAGATACCCAACCAGATTTAAAATGCTCTCAGTACCATCTCTGATTGCAGCTCAGACATAGGCAGTATCAATACAAGGAATAAACCCCCTAACACTCCTTGTATTGTGTATATAAAGACACAGGAGAGTTCAGGATGCACTGGATGGACCTCTAGGAGCTGCAGAACCCTTGGTTGCCATCAGCCTTACAGCAAGGCTACTGTAGGCATCACAGCAGAGACCAAGTGAAGGAGAGACTCATCAGGGAAGTGGGGCATTTATTCCTATAGATAGTCCATAAAAGTGCAGTGTTGGCATATAGGTAGGGAGCATTGGGAGCATCTCCATGCTTCCTCCCAAAGCAAGGTTACTCACAGAGTTGTAGGCAAGAGATTTTCTCTGATCACCAAGTATCAGGCAGGAAGAGGAGCAGCTCAGGAGTCTTGGAGTAAGAAGGTGTCTTTTTCTACCCCTTGAGCTTTCAGGATTTTCTTGTTTGTGAAAAGCAGAGATCACTCTAAGACTGATGGAGTGAAATAAGCTTGGGGTTTAAGGCAGTGGTTTCACATTATGAAGAAGTTATGAATGAAAAGCAAGGATTCCTGGCCTAAGCAGCAGGTATACACTTTTCACTAAATAGTGGACCAGGATGGAAAGAGGGTGATAACAAAGGAGTTGCAAAGTATTCCACTACTCTTCGCCTGAATATAAATAGATGGAACTAGGGGTTTTGGAGTCTGGGGGTTTTTCCCTCTGAAAATAGGAGGCAATGGAAAAGGTAGCCTAGCTTTTTTGCCAGGGAGGCTTAGCAAGTTCAATTCCTGCAGAATTTATTATCATGGTGAGGTTAATGTTGCTAATTTCCTTCAGGAAAAGGGAAATTTCTAGGTACATTTCTTAAAGCTTCTAAGAACTGAGTCAGGGATACAATTTCAAAGTCATTAATAAGAAATGTCAGGAATTTTGGCAGTCTTGTAGATCTTGATCCAATAAATTAGACAACTACAATGAGCATTCCTCTTTCCCATTGTTATTTCTGAAAATATTTTAAAATAAGGATGAGAAACTGTAAAAACCAGAACAAAATTCTAACCCTGTTTCAATACTTTACATGAAATCTTTCACTTTTTATGTTAATGTTGACTTGTTCATGTTCTATTATAATCTTGATTCAACCACTTCATTTCTACTTATGTGAAAAAACTGCAATGCATATAAATATTACCTACACAATTAGCTAAACGGTGATGCATGTGAGATGTTGAAACAGGAGATAAAATATTGCAAGGAACTCAGAAATATTTTCCGTCAAATTTTGTCACAAAGGACAAGTTCTGATATATAAGCACATTTTGGTTTTGCTGTTACATATTGTGCCATAAATCTGGCATGTTCTGATAAACATAAACAAGAAAACAGTAGCCATTTATTTAAATTATATATTGAAATATAATAGTTATTTTAAAGCAGAAGAGACTGAAAGAATTACATTAACTTTAGCCAAAATAATCATTTTCCTTAAGGAACAAGAGTCTACAAATGGGTTATAATACATAAGTATTTTTGAGTCTCATTTTAGTTATAAACTGTTTAAAACTTTTTCTGTGGGTCCAGCAATTCATTTGATCAATATTATTATTATTATTCAACATTGCTCCAAATTCCTGTCTAAAGTACTTAATACTAAACCAAAAGCACTATCCAAAAACCACTAGTGCATTATATTGTTCCAGGGACGGATTTGCTACCAGTCAAGGAAACCCAGTGAACCTCTAAGGCTAGGACAATGCCCTTCTCAACAAGCAGCATTATTTTCAGTGATTTACCTCAGCAACACTGTGATCAAAGTCCGTAATATTTTTCATTGGGATTCCACATATAATATTCATCATTTGGAAAATTTTACACTGCTCCTGTAAGCACATGACAAAAGCAATCACACAGGAGTGTGTTATTTTCTAAGGCTGCTTGCCCCCAACCTTTGATTTCTTGTCTACAAGGCATGAGCATAGCCTTTTTTGTAGCAAGAGGCTGTTATACAATATGAAAATAAGATTCAGAAACTGAAAATAATCTCTGAGTGTATGCATAAAATTCTAAAGGCCTCTGAGTACATGAGTGTACTATTAACATTGACTTCAGCTGATGCTGTGAGACAGAGAGACATTTTAGCACCACAGTACCAGGACTTCTCTGCAGGTAAACTGCTGTAAGAGACTTTCAAAGCAAAATCTGGCTCTCCTCCTTTACAACTGAATCTATTGATTTTAACAGCACTAAAACATCAGGCCCCAGCATGCAAAGTGTTGTTTGCAAAGTTTTCAGTCAGTGTTGCACTTCAGAAGGGCCTTGTAGGATAAAAAGCAAAAAAGGAAAATTCCTCTATAGAACAAACAAACATGCCCAATTCTTTTTCTGCACTGAAACATAGTTTTTATCCTAATTTAATTAATGTGTTACCTTGGGGCAACACAGCAGTTCAGAAAAAGGTACAAGGAAATTAAAAGGGCAACAGAGCAATCTTACTGAATATTTCTCTAAAGGAAAAATATTAAGCAACTCTGACAAAAATTTATCCTTTAAGGAGAGATAAAAGAATTCATTCAAGCTGGCTAAGTATTTTTTTCTTTCATGTGATAACTGAAAATGAGACAAAATCTGAAGACAATCATCAGTCATTTTACCACATGAAGAATGGTTTACTAGCAAAGTCAAAAACACAAAAATGTACAGATGCTTTTATTTTTGCTATGCAGAGGCTATTTCTAGGAGAGAGGAGAAGATTATTTTCCTTAGGATGCACGAGCTGTGTTTTGCTCTATAGCCTAAATCGAGTGTTTTGCTTTGTAGCTCGTGACACAGCACTGCTGAGCCTGCATTGCTCGTTTCCTGCTGTAGAAACACCAGGGCTGATGCTTCCCAGCGCCCTTGTTTCTGGGCAGTCTCACACTCAGACCAAGACTTTGAATCCCCAGATGTGGAAGTGTCCTGACCCAGGGATTAGCTTGGGGCCACCATGAAGAGATGAAATATAGACATGGATGGCTTCTCAGAGCCCATCTGTAGCATTAATCTGTTTGTCTGCCTATTTATCCTCATTTGGGTTGGCCAATGAAACATCAAGACTAAGCAAACATGGAACTGCTGTTGTTACCCGTCCAGCACCAATTGCTACTGCCCTGTTGCCACTGCACCTAAATCTAAGATATTTGGCGTAACTAGCAGCATGGGCTATAATGAAAAGCAGATGTAGACGCTGCCACCTTTTGGTGATAGCCAACTGGATTATTACACATTCCCCAGATTCACTGATGTTGTACCTAACTCCATCCCAAAGTGGTTCTGGCACATGAAGAGAATCTTCAGCTCCTGACCAGCCTGGAAGGCAGACAAGGATTGTCTTCTAGAAACTGCTTTAAAAATAGAGATATTTTTAAATTACAGTTTTTCTAAAGTCATCTTGCTGTGTCAAGGCACAACTGCAGTGCTTTAGACTTCTTTCTGACAAAGAGAACGGCTACAGCACAAGCCCACCCTAACCATTTATGTCAAGCCTTGGCATGAAGGGAAATTGAAGTCTTTACTCCTTCGACCTCTGAGTATTAGTGGCAACTTCTAAGAACAATCTTGGTGTATTTTTTTCCTAGAAGTTTGTCCACTGCATCACAACAGGAAAGGACAGAAATACCTAGGTAGCAGAAAGATGTTGGGGAGGAACATTTCCACGTTAGTGAAAAGGAAGGACCCCCACCATCCACACCCATCCCAGCAATGAGAGCCAGGAAGGGCAGCAGAGCTCACAGGAGGCAGCTTTCAACACGTACCGCCTGGCCAGGGGGAGGTTCGTCACAAACCCCTGCCGGGCTGCCAGCATTCCCACTCATGACCCCCCCCAGTAACCCAGCACTCCAGAAGTTAGTGCTTCACCAGGCACCTTGCTCCTGCTTGTTGTATTTGGGACATCGACCTGTGTTTGGACTGGAGGAACATCAGCACCTGAGCCACCATGGGATGTCATGCAGCACCTCCTGATGAGCACTGAAGCTCAGTGCTCAGAAGGTTGACAGAGAAAGGAGGGAGGCAAAGGGGGAAGGTGTCATGCCAGCACTTGGAGAGGCAGCACGTTATCTAAAAGGCTATCCATTTTCCTGACGGGTATCGAGTGTCCTGCTGTCAACAGCATGCAACAAAAAGGAGCGTGCTGCTCCATTCCAGGGCACCAGCAAAGTGCCCTCTGCCACACATGCCCTCAAGGCCCTGGCAGGTAATTCAACCTTCGTTGAGCGTGTCCCTAGGGCACCCTGTGCTCCTCACTGCCTGGACTGCGGCTGGCTAGGGGACACCACTCCTTCCATGGGATTTCCCTGCCTGAGAATCAACAAATGCTGTGCTAGGTGGGTTGAGAGGAGCTGTCATTCAGCCACCACAACCAGGTAAAAAAAAGCCAAACTCCCAAAATTTTTGAAAAGCTAAAATTTACCTAAAAAGTTAAATCAAGTAGGTTATTCTCTCCAGGCAAAAAAGAAACCTGGGCAGCTTTCCGAAAGCCTTTTGCATGTACACAGCATTTATTCATTTATTTACCTTTTTTTTTCACTTATATGGATATGACAGGAAGAACCCAAAGTAAACCCTCATTTACCACAGGAGGAAATAATCTGAATAACAGAGAAACATACAAATAGTAGGTGTCTCAGCTGGGTTACCATGCTATTAGCACAATGCCTCTAGCTGTCACAACACATCACCCTTTGCTCCCTAATTGTTTTACTTTGTCTCAGTTTCCAAGCTCTCTTTGCTAACAAACAACCCTGTCCCAAGGCTTTGAACTTAATCGTTACATTTGTAAGTGGCGATAGACTTTGTCACCACTACCCTGACTATCCAGCAGCAACCTTGTTGAACACTGAAATGTATTACTGCAAGCACTCAAACGTTCAGAAACAGAGGAACAATTAAGGATTTTGTATTTTGATCTCTGCACACCATAAGGATGATAACTGATAAGTACTACTACTACTAGATGTAATCTTATGGAGGACTAAGGTCCAGTTTTCTTTTGAAGACACACAGTCATTTTTCGTGTGGTGGGGTGATAGGAAACATCTAAGCTCCCACAGATAAATCTAACTGTGGCCCGTGGACAAATAAACAAAATTATATTATTTGGTGAGGGTTTACATTTTTTAAAGTCAGTTCTCACACAATACAACTTCTCTCTCATGAGTTTTACCTTTGGGCTACAGCTAAAGGCTTTCATTAGTTTTAAGTGAAGAACTGATTTATTTGGACAACGGAGCTTAAATTCCACTTTGAAAAATAGGTTTTTGAGGCTTTAACTACAGTTACTCAGCCATATATGATTGTACGTTTTTTAGACTTCATATTTATTCATGATGCTGGTGAATTAATTCCACTGAAAGGACATTTAGTGCTAATGCTAAGTTTACAATAAAGTCAAGGCTGCCATTTGTAAACAGACACATTTAGAAGCTAATATTCCTAGGTATAATAGGTAAGTTGTGTTGCTCTCAAACAACAAAATACACTTAGTTGTGTGTTTTGTTAAAATATCCGAGGTGTTTCTTGACTTTGTGAGTCTAACATGAATCCCATGTACCACGCACAGATGATTTTTTTCATCTTTTATAGGTTTTTATGCATTAGCATAAATCATGTTATCACACATGAGTGCATTCCCCTATCCAATCCATGCTTCTCTAACTGTGCTTGTTTGCTATCTATTAAAGAAAAGTAGGCAGTGGAGGGATTTGAGAAGTAAAAGCCTTCATCTTTCTTCAGTCTCTATCCATGCTTTTTTCACCTTTCACAGCTTTAAATCCCATACAGGACAGTTTACAGTTATCCAAGAATGAGTGCTAGAATGACAAAGAATTGGCATCTTTAGCATCTAGAAATATTGTTGTGGTAAAACTGGACAGTAACTCCCTGCAAACTGCCTTAGCACAGAGGTTACAAACATTACTTAACTCATACAAAAAGGTGTTTTAAGTACAAACAAACAAAAAATCAAAATAAAGAAACCCCAAAACTCCTGTTTTTCTAACCAATAGCATCTGAAACCAGGGCAACAGAAATCATACAAGCAGCTTCTCCACAGCATGATGCCATCATACGGAAAGAAGCAAGATGCAGGAGAACTGAGTGAGAGAGATATAACACCCACCAGGCTGAGAACAGCACAGAGCTCCTCTCTGTCAGCAGCAGGTGCCAATCTAACCTGCTAACATCAGCCCAGTTATACTTAGATATTGGTTTGTGACATTCATCTGGTACAAATACAGCTTAACTCTGGTCTTTTCCCCCAGCCTTGACCATACCTTACCTGTCCATCCATACTGACATACTAGATCCCACAGACAGCTTAGCCACCTCTTGCACTGCATCCATTTTGTCAAAACGGTCTGAATCTCACCAGTTATAAAGGCTTACACAGGAGGCTGATGAGGTGACTTGAAGCTCCAGCAAGCAGGGCCTCTTCCCAGGGAGCAAGTTGGCCAACTCCATCATGTGCTGCTATAACTTGTCTCACGCAGTGCTATGGTTTGTGTTGGAAAACTTTGTGCTGGAAGCTCAACACTGGCACTGCTAGTAGCAGTGGAATTAATTTTACTGTATACTGATATTAAGTTTAATTACATTTGCGTACTTATAGCATTCAGTCCCTCACATCACCACCATACTGACTACTACTCCTGAAAACCTGACTGCGTAAGTGAATGCCCTCAAGAAGCTGAAGAAGTCCAGATTTTCAGTTTTGGGGTCTATCTTCATTCTGACAGGAAAGGCACCTTTCTGCTCCGGTAGGCAGGCAAGAAGTTTCTGTGGAGTTCACACCCCGAGTTCTTCCAGGAACAATCTCGCTCATGTGGGAAAGACTACTGGAAATTGTTCTTTGAAGTCTTTGCTATATTACTGCTGCATCAAATCCTCTGATGATGGGAAGTAGTATAAGACCACTGATATTCAAGGTTTACCCCTGCCAGGCTTATTGCTTTCATAAGGTTTTTTCAAGGAATGGTTCCAGCTGCAATAAGATGATTAAGAGACATTGGCCAATACCCTCTCAAAAACAGAGTGGCTACTGTAACATCACATTAACTCAGCCTCTTTTGTCATTTGTTCCCTTAGAAAATACTGACCTGAATTTAAACACACTGTGTTTTAGCATAAAAAAGTTACAACTCATAAAAGAATATCTGACTTTATAAACCTATTCAAAGCCTTTTACTGAAGAGGGAATTCTTGGTTTCTGTGAAAATGATAGATTTAATGAATATATTCCTGTTATAATATAACATCTCATTTTTCTCTCTCATAAATACTTGTCAGGTTTATGATTTTTCACTCATTGGCCAGGAATTGTGTTGCACAAGCTCAGATTGTGGGTGCTCATACCAAGTTTAATTTCACTCACAAGTAGAGTTGACAAAAGATCACAGTCACTAAGCCCTGGAATTACCCTAGATATTGCCCTCTGTGCTCTGCAAATGAAATCCTACAGAAGACCCTTTGGAAAAGAAGAACACGATGGTTAACTCTCAGAAATCCATTTTGCACAGGGCAGTGTCAGTACACAGAGAAGCACTGAATGACAGGCAGATCTGCCGGTTCCTGGATGAGCAAAATCAGATGCTCAGCACTACACTCTCGCTGTCTGCCCGTCTCAAGCTGTTCCTTTCCCGCTTTCCCTTGTTCCTCTCTCATGCCCTTGATTAACTACCAGGTCAGATAAGAAATCAAGAACAGTGAAATCAGAACCAGACCGCACCTGTCCCCAGCACAGCCAGAACAGAACTGAAATAAAGCACTTATGAAACTGCTGTGATCATAACCTTCAAAACACCAAACTCCCCTAGCTGTCTGCTCTCACAGACCAGGCACTACAGTGGAGGGCCGGGCAAGAAGGCCCAGCAAGCTATTTCTAATGAAATGCTGTCACTTTGGGAAAGGCTAAAGCAGTCCACAGATCAAAGATCTGTTTTTAGCAACTAATCTTCTGAAAATAGACATGACACTACTATTTAGTTCATCAAGTTACGACTCAGTAATAGAGGGATCACCTTACTGCTATTTAATTTGATGCTGTAAGGGGAAAAGATAACTGCTGTTATGAACGAAGCCCTGCTTATCTACTACTTATCTATTACAGCAGCAATTATCACGGTGTCTATTGTAGTGGAACACGTTGTTCTTGCAAGTTATGGAGAATATTTCAGTCTAAGGATTCAGCTACATGAGTTGCATTGCTGGTCCTGGTCCTAAATGCACGCTTAGGCACAATTATGTGCATGTTCCTATATATGCATAAGATCATTCAGTTCTATACAGTCAACACTAGAGCCTTCTTTTTGCTAGCAGTACATTTCAGGAACAGCCTCATTTACCTGATGGGTGCAGGTAACTCTGAACCTTTACAGATTTTTGACCAAAGAGATCCTTACGACAGAAAAAGCATCATTGGTGCTTCAGGGAAAGCATATTCAGACAATGTTAGTCTTTAAACCCAGAGAGGTGCAGGAGAATAGCAGTCTGTCTGCAACCCAAGGCAGGAAACCAGGTTTACAGCTCTTGCAGTGGGCTCAAGGCTACTAAATTAGATCTCCAGCTCTACTCATTGCAAGCAGAGAACAACATCTCAGAATAAAAAAGAAAAAAAAAGTTAATAATTTGAGTCACACATATCTAGCACCATAAAATTGTGAATAGAGTAACAAACACAGCAGGGGATATCCTGGGCTGAGGTGTCTTTTTCCAAGGAAGTTCGGGATCCAAAACCCAAAATATTCTTCTGCAGTATAACTATTCTTTCTTTTGAAGAGCAGGCAAGAATCAACTTCTTTCTTTGACAGGCACTGCGCAAGACAACGTGGCAGCAGTCCCCTTTGTAAATCCCTCATGAGCCACGCACTAACAAAAACAAGCTCATACTACAAAAAAAAAAAAGGCACAGGAAAGAGAATGTCTTCCATATAGTTACTCTAGATTTCCCAAATTTAAATTGTTTTCATAAGTCTGAATATTTGCTGCTTCAAAATTAAAGGAAGTTATGAAAAACTCCTCCTAGTTGAAGAGAAACACTGGCAGATGTGCAACTAATGCTACACTTCAAAGCAAGAATATAATGGAAACTTGTCTGTTTGGAAAGAAAAAAAAATAAAAGTGACATTTCATTAGGTAGCAGTCTGGTTTTGGTTTGTCTGGTTTACAACCATAACGTAACCCTTTTGCTTATTAAGTTGTCAGAGGAACACAGATTAGCACACAGATTAACAAGGAAAACATATACCTTTCTAAAAGAATTACCCATTTTGATTAATCACTGAAGCATGAATGAAGTCACAGGGCATCTACAAAGATTTTTTTGCATACTCTCTTTTGGCTACATGTACAGTTACAAGTATTAACATAACTCATTTGAAGATCACCACTGATTTGACTCTTCTTCTAAGTAGAAAGTACTAAAACATAAAGTTCTTTCTGAGTTTCCACAAAGAACGACAGGAAATCCTCAATGGAAAAGCAAAAATACCTGTAGAGGTATGAAAGAGCAGAATTGCACAGTTAGATCCAGCTCAGGTATTTAGTGCTGCTACTCAAAGCTTTTAACAGAAATTAAGACAATGTATGTACAGGTAGTTACTCAGCAGATTGTTAGTTCCTGCTTGTAGATAATGGTTATGGTACTCTTTACACAGGTCCTTTGTTAGCCTGGAGTGTATATTATACATTAGACCATTAAACAGTTCCATTAGAAAGCCATTGTCAAGGAAGACAAAGTATGACACTGTGGTGCCTCAGCCCTAATACAAAAACCTAGCTCAGGATCAAGGAAGTGACTGTATTTCAGACCAAAATCAGGATTGCATGTCACTAATCCACTGTGATTCGTTATTCTTTAGGGTTGTAAGGCACTCTGCAAAAAAATGAAGCATTTTAAACAAATTTGTGGCTACTTAAATGCTTCACAAACAGGTTCTTGAAACCTCCTATTGTAACATATGTCCCTAGCACCTAAAACAGAGACAAGATCCAGCTGTTAACTGCATAAACCTCTGCCACAAAGCTGAGTGTTTCATATGCCCTCCAGCAGAGGACAGGGTGCATGCAAGCACTACAGCTGGCAAGGACACTAAAGCAGACTGCACCACCACCCTCTGGGAAAAGACCTGAAAGAAGAACCTACAGAGAAAGCACCTTAGTTATAATTTATGGTTCTTTTCAGTCCAGAGCAAAAATAAAGAGGAGAGTGAAAGAAAAATGTTGGGTACACTTTTCATGATAAGTGGAGCAATTTGCTCCTAAGATCATCCACTCCATATTAGACTTTCCATCCTTATCCCTATGTGAAGACACTCTGGGAAAAAACTTTCTAGCATAAATAATTTTTTATTTCACACTGACATTTCAGCAAAAAGAGCAGCAGAAAGGTTAATGGATGCACATAAGATCGTACTTTAAATTTTGGCTTTGGACAATAGAATTAAAATGCACATAACAGATTTTAGGAATTTGTGTGCACTATGAGATTAGCCATTATGTTTACCAATGTTCATCAGTGATGGGATGGTATTGCTTAAAATGGAATAAGCTAAGCATTCAGAAGCCCTAATGCTTGAATTGCTCGTCTTCAGGTTAGGATTATATTGCAAATTCTCTGTCATTTTAAAACAAACAATAGATTTGAAAACAGAAGGCTACATACATGCTTACGGGTAATGCACAACCACATCTGGAAAAGTGAATTCCATTTTAGAAGACAATAGCATAGAGCAATACCTGCAAAGTGGCTCAATTTGAATAAGGTCATTCAGATTAATCAATGTAATCACTCAGACCAAACCTGAATAAAATACAGACGAAAAAAAATTTAACATGTGACCAGCTTTTTGCACCTTGTAATTTACCTGCCTTTGAATACCTCTACAGGACAAGTTTTAATATATGCTCAAATCTTTGTAGGACTGTGGCTGAAACCAGCTCTGTAGTAGTTTCTTCTCTTGCTTCACCAGACATAAGCTATGACCATAAAATTCTGAGAAAGTATTTCTTATTGCTCTAGCTGTGTACTGAACTGCATGTTTCTCTGAATCTGTCAAGTGAATTTTTAAACATCTCCATAACTTGAGTGCCAATACTGTTAACCATGAAATCTGTTTTGAATTTGAAATGGGGGAGAGGGAAAATAGGACAGGAGGGAGAGATAAATCCTGTATTTTTCTTTATATTTTATAAATTTTATTACTTCAGTCAAAAAATGTGACTGAAGCAATAAAAAGTTACTGTTGCTCAGTGTAATGGTATGTGTTTGAAATACAACCCATTTGCTCTTCATTCACTTCATCAGAGTTTTGGCAACTGCTAAAGGCTTCAAGTATGTGTGTAGAATATTCCTTATGTTATCATATCCATATTATTTCTCCACTTACCATTTCTTACTGAGCTATTTTTAACAGTTGCCCTCTTATCAGTTTTCTATTTATGGCTATATGCTTTCCTCTGTCTAAAAACATTTAATGAGATTTGTTTATGAAATCCGTTTGCAATGCTTTGAATGCTGGCAGCAGCTACAAGAGGGAGATCAGAGACCCTAGGTACAGCTCTTCCAAATCCCTATCCTGACTACAGACTGGTGGTCACTGCCAACTCACATGAAATATGGTCAGCTATGCAATCCTAGCAATTATACAGATGACAGGACAGCTTGAGTTTATATCATGACATTGCTCCATTGACCCTCTCTCTCTGACGCTAGGGATGCCACCTCCAGGAATCATGGAAAGCAATAGGAATGCTGGGGAAGTAATATACTCCAAGTTCAGTTGGTTATTTGGGGAGCTCTGAAAGGCAATGTGGCAAGCTGATACTCAGCTACCTTGTTTATCCCTTATTCTGGCTCCCTCATATTTATCTAGCTGTTTACGGACACCTAAAAGCTACAAAAGCTGTTTTCTTTGGCTCTGAACTACAGTCTATAAAATACTGCTCAGTAAGGGGATCATGTTTGTGTCCTTTAATACCTAGCCAGGTGCTCTTCAGAGTTGGCAGCAGTGTCTTTACCGATAAATTTGACTGCATTTTATGTCTTTTCCTTTACAATTACAATGCAGACTGTTGTTCAGCTATTGCTCCCTCTAAATCATGCATGAGTTTGGCTTGTGGTAAAAGTAATTCGAAGACTTTCCCACAAGCAGTATGCCCTACCTACTAAAAGCAAATGAACAAAAAAGCAGGGAGTATAAAAATTCCCATCTAATTAAAATTAGTTTGTATTTTCTTTCCTAACTTCTTAGGTACCTAAAGGGTAGAAATTATGTTTTGCCAAAGCTTAAAAACCCTCCATTTCTAAAACTAGCAGAACAAGATCAGTACAGGAAACCCTGCAGAGTGGTCCTACAAGAATACATTTGGGTGCAACAATCAGTATTGCATTGCAAACATTCTGGCACACTTTGATTCCTACTGCACTATTTCTGTAGAGGACTAATTGCTGATTTTGAACTTCATTTCCTTAGAAGACCAAGACATGGCAGCTTCCCAAAGCAAACCTCCTCAGATCAACAGGGGATGAATCTCTGCCACAACATTCTACAAAGGACAGGGATTTTCATTCTGGCCAATATCAGTAATTTTTTTATGCCAAGTTCCCTGCTCACTGACAAAGTTCAGTGATGATCACAGCTTCCTTCCCTCCCTTCCCATTTCTATCTTATGAAACTGGACATTTCGCTTAGAGTGAGTTATGGTAAATGACTTACCAAAATTTTAGTATATGCTTCTAGTTTCCCCTTCTGGTTCATACGAAGAGCTCAGTGGTTATTTGTGATATGTGACAGCTGTCAAGAAGGGCCATGTTCCTGGAATGCAGCACAGAATGCCATCCACAGCACAAGGATCATCCCTTCACATAGCCAGGAAGGGTACACAGACCTCGGCTCACTTCAGTGAGCGCTGACACAACAGGTTATCTATTTGCCAGAGTCACCTAGGAAAACTTGTGTACTATGACAAGGTCTCAGGAGGTCATTCATCCTGTTTCAGGGGAGCATAATAGGACATTAGTGCCTGGGAACCACTATAAAGGCATTTTATATAATTTCCGACAACCTTAGAAGAAGACATTGGGATCTTCCAAGAACTGCCTGGATTTTCTGCAAAGTTTGACGTAAAGCTAACGTATATCAGTGGTAAGCAACTGAACTGTTGACAAAAAGCGAATAAATTCACGTGGGTGGTGCCTAAGGCCAAATAAAAAAAATAAGCTCTGCTATTGCTTAAGAAGAGTAGAAAAGTGGAAACTCGTCCATTTGGCTTACAGTGCACCAGTGACACGCAGTATTTATTCCCCTGAACAGCACCTCTTTCCACATAACAAGTATGGCATTCAGAAGGCACCTCTGTGGCAAGTAAAATCTCCAATGTGGAATATTTACGTAAATGACAACTTAAGTTCAAGAAGACATGACAAACCTCATAGGAAATGTGAAAATAAATTATTTTCCGAAAATGTTCACAGTATTTCTTTTCCATAAGATAACCTGTTCCATAAACTCTTCTGAACTGAAAAAAACCCCCATAATTTATAAGAAATACTCAAATTTACTGATCATCCCCTTCATGGTTAAGAAACTTTCTCTAGAACAAAACAGAACACAGATCACTAAAACCAATATTTTGGAGAAAGAACGCTTTGCATGACAAGACCAGAACGCTCTGCATGACAAGACCAGAACGCTCTGCATGTTCGTATCTATAAAGGGGTAGATAAAAATGGCAAAATAGGTAATTTCTATGACATGTATACATGGGCACTATCCCTTGTTGACCTTGGCAATATTTCAGAGGGAAGATTTCAAGGATTAACTGTTCAATCAATCAGATTTTATGACATACGCCAACTGGCTTCACAAACATACTTGCAATCAAATTGCAGGAATAACAACAAAAAAGGTTTAATCTATTGTTAGCTCTTACACCAGGACACACAGAGAAAAGTTGCAAGCTTTGGCAGAAACAACCTACATGTTTTAGAAACTCCTCACCTGCCTCAGTCTGTAGCAAGGGTAGAGTGTAGCCCTTCCCTAAGTTTTTGGGGATCTTTATATAGGCCTTTCTGCGCCTCATTCTCAGTCCTTTGAATTAATGAGAACTGACCCTTTTGCAGCCAGAGAAGAAAATCCTTCCCAAGTGCATATCTGTGCCAATTGCTCCCTTGGACACACAGTAGAAGGTTACGTACATGCAAAAATTAGAGACAGAGAGAAGATGCTGGCTGAAAGCAACCTTGTGTGCAGAACAGGATTTATCTTATTACTAGAATAATAAAATTGCATCAATGAGCCCTAGTCAGGGCTGCATGACCCTGGAGATAGTTGTTGTACTCACAGTCATGCTATAAAAAGACAGTGCTGCCCCCAAAGAGCTTAAAACTGTAGCAAACAGGTACAGATAAGCCAGTAAAACCCCCAAATAGGTTCCCAAATAATGATGGTTATGAGACAGATGGAAATACAAGGTGAAGGACATGATCTTCTAACTAGCTCTTTTAACAAGTAACAATTTTAACAGGAGGAGGGGAAAAAATCAACTATCAAGTCTGCTCTACAATATTTCCTGGTAAGAACAGAGCCTGTTGTGACTCAACAAGGTGTGATCTATTTCACACCTTTATGTGACCTTACCTCAGATTAAGCAAATGTGTAAGTGCTTTATTGAATGAAGGCCAAACCCCATATATTTCACTGCAAAATATTTCAGTGGAATCAGAACAATGATAGCCTCCTCATAGTCAGGGAATCCCACAGAAAGTCTCAACAAACCCAGTTATCCAGTGACATCTACTCAGTATCACAGCTCAGCTACTTCTGATGCTCTTTTTTCTGCAAAAATAAAAGCAGCTAACATATTATTTAAGGAGTGAAGGGGAGACATTTGGTGGGAAAAAAAGAAAAGGTAAGGGTGGAGACAGGATGCTTTGGACCCAGATTTTTCTCCCCATTTTAGTCTTCTATGTCAAAATCAGAGTACTTCTATGCCAGATCAGAGTACGAACCCGGAAAAAAATATTCCTACTATTCTAATTGAGTCACATCAGGATATGAAGCTAACCTACCATATATTAAAAAAAAAATCAAATACCCTTTTAATAGATACTATTAACATAAGAAAATTATCCTTTTTTTTTAATATTAATAATCTTCATTATAGCTTTGTATCAAATATCCTGATTAAAATAGATTGGCCAAACTTGATACCCTTGTTTGATTTGCTTCCTTTCACTATGGCTGCAATTGTAGCCAGCACAGCCAAGAATCTGGGTAGAAAATTTTGACATGGGCAGCAAGTGATCATTCACAGCCCATAACTTGTCCTGAAAGACAGCTGTGAAGTTACCTTGGACTGCAAAATGGCAGGTTTAGATTAACAGCTTTGCCCCATACTCACAAAAAAGTCTTGAGGACCCTCCTACAGCCTCTACAGCTATAGTTTTCTGTGGGGTTTTCCAGAGGTCTGACTAGAGAAAGACAGGGACCTTTTGAACAATGCAGCACCCTCTTCTCTGTAGCATTGAGGAGAATATTTGGCACAGTCGAACACTGGAAACCAAAATGAACTTTTTTCCTCTGTTACCTGTATATTTCTGTGTCTATGGTTGATATATTCACATCAATTACAGTACTTGTAAACCCAAAAGGCAGAGATACTGAGGTGTATATGATTATACTGCACAAGAAATGCTTTAGCTGAAGATTTAATTAATGAGTGTGCATTATTTGTAGGTGGAAGAACCATAGAACAAATCAGGCTGGAAGGGGATGCCAACTCCAGAGATGGTTTGCAAGACAGAATTCATAAAAAGTGAAAGGAAATTCAGATATGCAGTGATGCTACAAAACCTTTGATACCCAGGATTAAATAAGAAATTTACCTCTTTCTCGCAGAGATAAAATTAATAAACTAACACTCCTTGTTTCTTTTTATTAGAGCAATTTTTTTATTAGTACTTTACAGATGTTTCATAGACAAGCAGCAGAAATGTAGTCTGTACTCTAAGCTGCTTGAAGTCTGGACTTAGATAAAACTTAAGTGAACTCCTTGAAAAAATCTGAAGCAGGCAATTTCTTTCTAAGAAAGAGCAATTAAGAGAGCCAAACAAAGTTCAAATATATACGTACACATATATACACACATACATGAGGAATAAAGCCCTTTTTCTCACCTCAGTGTACCTCCCAGTAAAAAGTGACTTATTGTTGAGTGATTTGATCAGAAGTTGTTCTGCATAACTGTGTTTTAATAAGTTAATGGGATAAATTCATTACTCTTGTAATTCTACTTACTTTCCAGTCTCTACTGTCCAGAGACTTGGAAAGGGGGAGAAGAACTAAAGAGGAGAAAGAAATCAAGACTATTTCAAGCATGCTCTTTGGCAAAAGCTCTAGATCAAACTGATAAGCCCGCAGACTGCTGTGCATATTCCATCACAGTCTTTAAGAAGTGAAGCAACCACACTGTACTTCCAAAAATAATATTCAGAAAGTAAGACTCTAGATAACAACCCAATTTTACAAGAGTTCTAATAGTTTAGTCAAAAATGAAAACTGCTGCCTTGTCTTCTCACTGTGCTTTTCTTGTCACCTTACCAGGTCTAAAGCCTTTGTTACTGAAAAGTAAATATTTTTAAATTCTCTCTATTATTCAAGACAAAGAACTGTGGTATGAGCTATAGTTCTGCTGACAAATTCCCTTACTAGGCTAAGTAATCCATTTCTCTAGGACCATGCAGACACCTTTTCCTGTGGCTCTCCTTTGGTTTCCCTGATGCATCATCTTACACAAGCACCTATTCTCTGCTTTATCTCCACTACCAGAGCCCAAGTGTTACAAAAGCAATCATTTTGCTCCATCATCCTTAGGTTTTTCCTTATATACGTGAATAAAAAGATGTATAAAAACTTGAAGGTTAATTAATGTGCTGTGAGTGAAGAAGGAATAAAATTTACTTCCTGACCCCAGGCTTTCTTGAAGGTTCTTTTTACCCTAAGGATATTTTGGAAAGAGAACAAGCTGAAGTATATTATAAGCATAGTAGTTGAGAAAAGGAAGGAAAGGAGGAAAAAGCTTTGTACCTAAGCAACAATCCAGCCAGAGCTTGTATCAAAGCCTAAGAGGTCTGTGTCTCAGCAGCCCTGTGGTTTAAGGAAGAGCTGTAATATCTTCTTGCAAAGTGTACCTGATTTGGCTCTGCTGAGATGCCCGTGCACAATGACAGCCACTGTACATTGCTCCATTTACTCCAGTGGAAGAGATCTGTAGATTTTGGCAGAGCAGGTGAAAGCCATAGGTGCCAAAAGGATATCCCTTGATGGAGCTTTGCTTAGCTCACTTTGTCATGAAAATAAAGAAGCTATATCACATTTTTAGCACATTAAAACGGCATTAAGGTTGCACAGTCAGGCACTCAAAGATGCAGGAAAACACCAGATTTAAGGTTTTACGTGAAAATTAAATTAGTCTCATAAGACAGACATTGTAAAACTTATCTTTATTCAAAGGTGCAATTTTTCATTACTTTATCATTTACTTCTCTCTCCTGTCCCCAGGTAATATCAAATGCTGCCTGCCAGATTTCAAGTGGAAAAGTATAGACTGTAAGGTTTCTCCCCCTGCCCCTCCCAGTGAAGCAAGATGCAGGACGTTTTCCCTTTGTAATATGAAAAAAACAATGTCATTTTTCCTTATCTTATTCTGAGAAGTACACCCATATAAGCCTGGCTGAAATCCCTCCCTTCCCCACCTCTCCTGAATGAAGACACCCATCTGGAAAGCCTCAGCTTAAGTTGTTTAAGCTTTGGCAGCATTAACACAGACAGTTAAAAACATGACCTTCTGGCTAAAAGCGTTAAGCAACCTTAAGCATAGGTAGTGTTAGCAGCCCTGTCCATCATACACAAACACAAACAGAAGAATGAGATCATAATATTCTGAAGTTTTTAGAGTGGGAAGGAGATCCACTGCCAGAGCTGTGTGAGGAATATATTTAATGCCTCTTCCAGCCAATGCAATGGCATCCTTCAGTAACAGGATTAACAATATATATTTGCACATTTTCCTACAACATCTCTGCCAAAACAACTTCACCCTGGCCTTCCAAACCTTTTGTCATACCCTCAATCTCTGAATTACACTACCCTCAGCTCCAGGAAGGCATAAAATACTCCTTTTCTCAATATATGCTGAGGAAAAAGTTTATAGCAGAGTTTTTCTTCTGCCCACATATGTGGTTTACACTCCCACTGGAAGACTGTGCTAGCAGTATGTCCCTGAGACCCTCCTCTTCTCTCTTCCTTGCACCCTTTTACTGTTTAGGTGACTCTTATTCCACATCAGGTACTGCTTTGCACTAAAACACACAACTACAGTAGTCATCCTTCTTCTGATCAATAAAAGGAGATTCCTTCTATGTGTTCAAAAACCACACTCAGCTAATTCGGTCACAAGTCAGTTAACCAGCTGCAAGAACCACCAGGGAAATTCACTGCCTCATGCAGTGTAATTAACGGCCTCTCCTGCCCGCCAGAACTATCAACCTCAGAATCTCTGTAATGAACAAATTATTCAGAAACTTGTTCTGAGGTTAGTGTTATTCAATTAAGACATATAAGACTATCAATACTAATAGGTGGTTTGGTGTTGCTGTTGGGTCTTGGGTTTTTTTGCTTGTTTTAAGAGAGGGAGCAGTGCTATTTTAAAAGCATTGCATCTAGGTGAAGCGTAGAAATGTAATGGTAACGTTCACTGATCATCAAAACAGGATGCACACACAACATTTTCGTCAAGCAACACCATGGGGTAAAGCCATGCCCTTCCTTGCTCCCACTGTCCCACTGCAGAATAGATTCAAACCAGCTGAAATTGGCTGTCAGGTATTTATTTCCTGCAGATGGGGCAACCCAAAAGTTGCTGTGCACTGCTGCTGCACGGAGGAAAGGCCACTTGCAGCTGCTAGAGCTCCACATGAGTGACACCCACACACAGCTCAGCAGGTACTGGAGCACTGTGGAGATGCTCCTCTGGCACTGTTCTTGTGCTTGCTTGTATTGGAAAGCAGCCGAGTAAATTCAGCAGTGAGCAGGAGGGAATGATTTTTAACTTAGAGCTCACCAGTCTTCACTGCTGGTGTTTCCCAGGCTATGAATCAGACCACCACCGTCCTTCTCTAAAATCTGTGTAATTTACAATCATCCCCCACTTCAACACTGTCATTAAAGTGGACAGACTGATCTAGTCTGGAGACAGTCTTACAGACTAAAGTTCATCTCAAAACAGTTGTTGCCATGGGGCACTCCTGCTGTTTCCATCAGGACAGCTCAAGTTCATGGCCTAGGTGACCTCCTTGACTGCCTGCCTCCTGGGTCTGTGAGCCACATCACTTGACTCAGGACATCAGCAGAGGCCCATGAAATCATTCCCCTGCCAGGATCAACACCTCCAAACAGCCTCTGTGCTGTTTCACGTAAGCACTTCTAGGCGGCCACAAGGTCATTTGGTTGAAGAGGGAGATGTTTGGTTTGTGTTAGCTAAAATTAGTCGACGGGTGCAAAGTATTCTTTTACTTTGCTGTTAGAAGCTTGAGAGTAGCGGGATGTTCGAAATGGAAAAATTATTAATATAACAAGGAAATATCTTCCTTTCAAAAGTGCTGTGTCCTCCATGTGGCACAGACCTCTCAGTCATCCTAGACAGAGTGGGGTTTTACACACAGCAGGAGAAAGGCTTTGGGTTTAGATTTTTTTTTTTTTTTAGTCACTTAATGTATTTTAACAAGCTTCTGCATTGGGTTTTGTAACTATTATGGAGATAAAAGCTAACTGGACAAAGAGCTCTTGAAGAGAAAACATTAATGAACAAAAATTGATGTATTCCACACTTTTTCTATTTATTCCCCAACACTTATTTGTTAACTTCTTTGAAGAAAGCAGTTATAAAATAAACTGCATGCAGAAGTGAGGGAAAGAAATGCGGTTACCACGTAACAGAAATAAGCAGCAAGCATTTATTTTCTTTGTGGTATGATGATGTCACTTACTTTGCCATCTGCAGCCAGCTTAAAGTCAGGGTTTCCATAAAATAACAACCCACAAGGGCACCGCACAGGCTGTTGCAGTGGAGAGTCACTTTCTAGGCATATGTGCTCACAAGTCTTTGAGCTGGTTTAGGCCTCAGCAGCTTTTCTCCCACTGGCCTCCTGATAGAAAGAAAAACATGCCAGTGGGGGTCTCAGCAGAATGGCACTAATACCCTTACACTCTTGTATATTTGATTATGTGTTGAAATAAGCATAAATTCTTAGACTTTCAACACTCTGTTCCTTAAATGTACAATTATCAAGGACACAAAGTCCATTGCAAGCAAAGTTTGAAATTTAAAATAAAAATTTCTTGTTATTTTGCCCATCACAAAGCCAGAACATAGATGGGGAGCCAGGTTTCTGTTCCTGCAGCCCATCCTTGTCTTGGAATTGTGCCTTCTCCCCCTTTTGCGCAGCCAGCTCCCTCAGCCTCAACAAGTCCTGATCCCTTCACTTTCCTACTTGGCTCAATGGGAGCACGCAGCAAATTCACACCTATTTCTCTGTGTTCTTCCTTCAGATGCAGCTGATTTCCTCAGAGTTCAGTTCCAAGGCACTCCCATCCAAATGGGAGGCACAAAGGGTAAATGACAATTTACAAGAGAGATTTAATCCTATTCTGTCAAATATCTAGGGATTGAACTGATGATACTGCAGCATCATAGTTGTCAGCAGGGATTGATAACGAGCATGTGGACAGATTCCCTACATCATAACAGACTCAGGACAGATTTTGCACATGGGAAGTGAGGGATGTTTTTGTTTTCACTTACCAAAACATGAAGTTCAACATTCAGTCCATCTGCAACATGAATTACTTCATTTCTCTGGGAATTTCATTATTCTCTCTTAGAGGTATGTTATTTCCATAATTCTGTCCAGGATAATCCAGCATTTGGGATTAAGAGTACTGAACCTTTGAGAGCTAGAAAACCACTTTATTATGAGACCAAGGGATGAAGAAATGCAAAAAACCACAGTTTGAGAGACTAACATTTGTACTCTGACACATTAAAGCACAATGTTGGTTTTGACATAATTTGAAGTCTTTGTGCATTATGCAACATCAGAAATTAATGACTTCCTATTTCTATTCATTCCCCTTCACTTCCAAAATGGTTTCATTAAATAGACAGATGCCTGATTTTTTTCTAATTCACCAAACCACACTGACTTCAACAAGAACAAAGAAATCAAAACAAGTCAATCTATTACCTATTATTCAATATACCTATTATTCAATCCATTTCAGGAATTTGCTTGACCTCTAAAGCACATAACAAATGCTCAAGCAGCAAGAGCTCTGAGGGAAGAAAATGCATGCCTCAATCTTTCAATGTAAGAAGAGCAGTGTGCTTCAAAGTAAAAGTTACTGCAACATTGACAGGATTCCAGCACTACATCAGTAGCGCCAGTTTCTACAGCATGGAAAAAATCAAGCCCTGGCACATCAGTCCACCCTTATCAGCCAAGCTACCTCCCAGGTTTCCTCTTAGAATAAATCTCAACCCCCAAAATACAAAAGTTAAAGGTGCAGTCTTCCTTACACAACCAACCCAGAATTTGGCAAGACTTGGAAGGCCTTAAATGGTTAATTCTACATCTGCTTTTGTTGGCATTTTTAAATTCTAATTGAAAAAATGAAAAGCTATGAACTGGATGACAACCATGGCCATCAACTGTTAATATTTCTGTTCATTTGTCATGCAAAACAAGGATTCCCATTTACTGCTTTGTTTTTAGTATTGCTTGCTCATAAGCAGCTTTGTATCTTCATCTGTTAGCTTTGAACTTGAAAAAAGTTACACCACATATTGCATTTACACTTTGCAGATGGTCTAGGTATAACATTTTTATATCACTTGAGAGGCTATGTTTTCATGAATCTTTACATTCTATCAGATGGACAAAAACCAGAAGAATTGTGCCTTTTTTTTTTTT
>VZTE01000520.1:1474530-1540072 GCA_013397775.1 Eulacestoma nigropectus
TTGGTGTGTTTTTTTTTTTTTTTTTTTTTTTTTGGAAAGAAGAAATGTGTTAGGATCTTTTTCTATATCAGAGTTATGCTTAGAAAAAATAAATTAAAAAATCATAACAACTGGAAAAGGGGAAAGGCAGAAATGGTAGAGAAATATTCAAGTGTGGATGCTGCTTTCATCATCTTTGAGGTTGCTAGATGGAGCTGTAATGGACAGCTTGACATATGTTCTTAAATGTCAGCCAGCAAGAAAGCAAATCTGTGGGTTCTTCTTATATGTGGGGGGAGGTGAACTTTGTCAAAACTGATCTTAAAATACTGTGCACACTGGGGAAGATCTCTAACAGGGCAGAATCCTCAGAATGCACAACAGGGTGAGTGATCGCAAGCTTTCTTTTTTCACTCTGAGAATGTATTAAGAGTCCAAAATTAACCAAGTCACTCAAAATTATAATAGAAATGTACATCTGGATGCTGAAGGAAAATGAGTTGAAGCGAGGACAAAGATATTTTTTTTCAAGACAACTGGTAGTCAACCAACAGCACAGTTATCCCTTGGAATCTTCCCACAAGGACTAGATAATTTTTTTTACACTAAATTAGGCCACCTGAAAAAGTATGGAGCTCAATATTCATAGAGTGAAGAGTCAAAACATAATCACCTACAACAGCTAGGAGCTCAAGAAATCTTATTTAAATAGTCTCTTTTTGACTTCCCAGTCTTTGAATAACCTCATCAAGTTCAAAGAATAAAATAAGAAATAGTTAAGGAAAAGTTCTCCTCTATCAACTATAACAATGACGTTTATTTCTCTTTTTACTTAGATGATTTTATCTGCAGAATATAAATAAGTCTTGTCCATAGCATCTAGTCATAAATAGAATTCTTCCAAGTATAGAAGTAAAAAAGTCTACTAAAAAATAAGAAATAACATCCACACCAAATGAAACATAGGCTAGCCATCTTCTCTTTAAGAATTACTTTTTTACTGTTATTTTTTATGATCTAGTCTTATTATAGAAACATTCTTTGCACATTTTTTCCTGTGTCAGAATGTTTAATAAATGTTATACATTGTCAGACTATAGGTGCATGGTGTCAATAAACTGCAGTGAACGTAACTTTTCTCTTCTAACCCATGTTGCCAAAAGACTTTCTGGAGTTTCACTGAACAGGTGAGCAATGCACAACCTGCCACAAAGTAATGTGACAATTGGACCCTCCAGTCTAGAATACAGCAGAGACTCAAACATATGAAAGGAGCTACTGCAGCAAGTTAAAATAATCCACTGAAGATAACTAACATTTTAAAACATTTCATCTGAGAATACATCTCATTTTGTCTGTGGGCATGCTTGGCTTCAGAAGCTGGTTTCTAAAGTAACAAAGCAAATATAGGAGCTAACAGAACAAATGATAAAATGCACCTAATTGAATCCCTCATTGTTGAAACCAAATAAAATAATCTTAATCATGCTGATACTTATGTTCATATCCACTTTTGTATCTTCTGAGTCTAGGCTTTTTATGTTAAATGCCAGCAGTCAGCCACAGAAAGCTCATCATATTATAAAAAAAATTAAAAATTAGAATCTAATCAGAAACCAAACACTATGCTATAGTATCTCTGTAGAGATATTATTATATTATCAAAATAATACTGAAGGGCCACAACATTTCTCTCAAAACATGCATGAAATTGTCATTGACATCTGTTAGGACTCAGTGCACAGCAAAAGAGCAAGATGTAGCCTCACCAAAAAAACTGCTTCAGAGTGGTTTACAAACAACATACCAGTTTACAGGCAGATCCTGCATCCCTTACTCGTACAGAACCCCCACAGGTCAGCAAGATAGTTTAGTCTATAAAAGTGCTTCAGGAGACAGAGTTTTATGTGATTAAAAGACAGATTTAAAAATATGCTGTTTTGAACTTCCATTTATTTAGACTAATTTACACTATGAAAAGTATTTTCCTTAAACAGAAATCTGTGAAAGGTTATGGTACTGGGCTATATCTCCTTTTCTTGTACTTCATACTTATTAAATACTGAGTAATATGAACCTAGCCATAGCCTTTCCCTTAAAGGTAAAAAAATCTGGATATTCTCTCTATCAGCAAATAAAGATAAGAGTAGCATGCTGAAAATGCCAATTTTACTGCATATTTCAAGAGGTGATAACACACTTTTCATGGCAAATTCTCTTTTCTCCCTCCAAAAATCAATAAGTTAACCATGCTCTTTTTTCTCGGAAAAAAGTCTGGAATTTTCTGAAAATATCAATTACAAAGTCATCTTGGTATTATTACAAATTTACGACCTCTCAAGAGCACAAATAATTTGTAATTATGGCATGGTGGGAAATAAGTAAATAGCCAACCATTTATGGTGGGAAAGCTTTCAGGAAAATTTTACTTCTGCAAGTACACATGAAAATGCTGAAAACTAATTGAAGAATGTGAAACAAGAGTGCTTTTATACCTATGCAAAGGTTCGCATTCAGCCAAGAATTCCGCTTGAAGAGACGAAGCCTACAACGGCTGAATACATGACATTTACAAATAAAAGCAGCTGGCTATGAGGAGTCTCTTAAAACTAATCAATTTTCCAATACATTTTATTATGGTTGTCAAAAATCCAATGATGCAGGTTAGTAGCATGGAGCTATAAAAAGCCCCACACACCATGCCAGCTGCATAATCTTTGCTTATTTGAAAGTCTGACAGTTTCCCTTGATTAAAAAAAGGATACTTCATTATGAGTATTAAGCATTGCTTTATGAGTTCTGTAAAGTTTATGTTTTTTCATTTATGCTTTAGAATTTTAACCACATTGTCTCACTTATGCATAATCCATCAACCCAGGTGACAAATAGTCTTCTATATTTACACACTAGGAATATACAAGGAGCATACTGTATTAGCAGCTGAAACTACAAACGTCACTGTCAATCAAACTGGCTAGAACAGGACCATATTTCTTGTCACCAAGAGGCTTAAAGCAAAGAATCTGTGCCTAATTCTCTTAAACCTTGCAGGTCAAAAGGTTTTAAAATTATTTTTGACACCATTTCTTTGCTTTGTCAACAGGCCTGAGTACTTTTTAACATGTAAAGGATATCAAAAAGCTGCTCATTGGAACAGTCTGGCATTAGCAATTTATGGGTTTAAAGTCTGGAGTGCACAGTAATTCCACTGGTATAACAGCAGGCTGTTCTGGAATGAGAGGATGGAGATGTGACTGTGGGACTAACTTTTATTAATGCAAAACCTCCAAACCAATCATCCGTGCTCCAGGTAACCAGCACTTGCAGAGCCAAAACCACCACACAGCCTTAAAGCTGCGCCACGGTGCAAAACACCCCACTGTTGGCACAAGCTGTCATGGAGACACTTTTTCGGCCCAGTGGTTTTATGCCTGTTTCCAGGTCTTGCTTTGCCCACACATTCTCAAACACAAAAATAGGGTCTCTAAATGGCAGCAGTGATGTCCTTCTCATTTGTTGAAGTACTCTGCACGGCAATCACCATCCTTGAAAAATCAGGGCTTTTAAAAATTTTCAGAAGCCCGACAGTTTGAGCCTTTCTTACTAAAGATGCTGTTCTGCAGCAGGCCCAAATCCCAGCTGAAGTTTTTGCCCCATCATGACAGGTCAGCAGAAGGAAACCATTCCTTCCCAGTGGAGTTTACAGTACAGAAATTCTGAAAATACTGTATGACTAAAAACCAAGCCCCCCACACAAACTGCTGGCTGCAGCTCTCGGGGACAGTAGCCAGCATCTTCCACTCTCTCTCCAGCAGTTTCAAGACACAACCCCTGTGACCTGGCCAGGAGCAGAGGAGACACACCATGGAGCAGGCAGCACAGCACCTCTCAGAGAGCCAAGAGCGCACAGAAGCAGGGGCTGACCCACCACCTAGAAATTACTACATAAACCACTTCCCAGTTTCTCTAATAAAGCAAGGCTGCTGCATCCTTCCCAGCATAGTGAAAAGATTTCTGGCTGAAAACAAAGACAGCAGACTGAGCTGGGAGATGATGTAAGCAATGAAAACACTTACATGGTGAAGAGAAATAGGGTGGAAGTCAAGTAACAGTGGGGAGAGCTTGAACTTGGCAAAGCAAATAAAGATTTGAAGAGGAAAAAAGGACAATAGAATAACACGAAGGAAAAAAGGAAAATAGATTAACGTGAAGGGAAAAAAAGACAAGGTATCAAGAAGAACAGATTAAGAATAAAGAGAAATACATTGTATTTAAACTGACAAGATCATCAGGGCTAGAGTTCACTGCCCCAACATTACATTCAATCATCAGAATAAAAACAAGCAGTGAAGGAAGCTTAAAAATTCTGGAATACTAATGCTCATTGGCCATTATGGAATGACAGAATAATTTAGATTGGCAAAGACCTTTGAGATTGTTGAGTACAACTGCTAATCCAGCACTGCCAAGTCTACAACTAAACCACATCCCTAATTGCCACCTCTACACATCTTCTAAACACCTTCAGGGAGACTGACTCCACCACTTCCCTGTGCAGTCTGTTCCAATGCTTGATAACCCTTTCTGTGGAGAAATTTTTCCTAATATCCAGTCTAGGCCTCGCCAGCCACAACTTGAGGCCATTTCCTCTCATCCTATTCCTTGTTATTTAAGAGAAGAGACCAACCCATACCTCACTACAACCTCCTGTTAGGTAGTTGTACAGACTCAGGTCTCCCAAGCCTCCTTTTCTCCAGGCTAAACACCCTCAGCTTGCACAGCCACTCCTCACAGGACTTGTTCTCCACATCCTTCACCAACTCCACTGCCCTTCTCTGGACATGCTCCAGCACCTCGACGTCTTTCCTGTAGTGACAGGCCCAGAAGTGGACACAGTACTCGAGGTGTGGCCTCACCAGTGCCACGTACAGAGGGCAATCCCTTCCTAATTCTGCTGGCCACACTGTTCCTGTTACAAGCCAGGATGCCATTGGCCTTCTTGGTACTTCCCAAAACTTGTCATGAGGAGGGCTCCCTCTCTGTCAGGGAAGAGGTATTTGACATCCTGCAATGCTAGGCTTTATAAAACTACGAACATTGTAAGAAAATCAGGTTCTTGGACAAAACAAAGATGATGCCTCTGTGCCAGTGAAATTGGTGATGCTTTGAGTGAGGTAAAGGAGGTAGCAATGATGAGAAGAGGTGCTGGTGTCCCTTCACCTTTGCTTTACTGCAGACCTATCATTGCCAAAGACTACATTCTTCCTCTATTTTCAAAAGGCTGTACAACATTAACATACAATTGTCCCCAGGCTTTCCCAAATGTTAAGCTTAAAACAATTATTATTAACAGCAGCAACAATTATATGCAGCCTGGAAGACTCCAGCCTTGCTGGGGTGGGTTACCTTCACATTCTTTCCCAGCCTTACAAGAGTTAATTCTCCTGTCTGCCAAACTGCTTAATTCAGACACTGAAGCAGAGGGAAGAAGAGGGGGAGGGAGGAGAAAACAGGGGGAGTGTGGCCAACAGGACAACTCTATGCAGCTCCTAGAAGTGTTCTGATGCTGAATTTTGGCCCACAGCCCAATGCTGGTGAGTACCGGTGGCTTCAACTATATAAGATGAAATATTATCATAAGGTTATATCCATGTTCCTCCCTGCACTGTGTGTGTGCACTGAGTCTGGTTTTTATTTTGGTTAAGGGCAAGGACACTGCATTAAACAACCCAAACTGACACTCACGATTAAAACAGTGTATTTCATGACAACATATGCACTGGGACAAAAATATCAAGTCTATTCAGATAAAAATTGTCATGAGCCAAATCAAAGGAGAGACAATGAGCTATGGAACACTTGCACACAAGGATCACGGCTCAGTCTTCCTTAACTTTACCCTGTTGGAGCCTTGTGTCAGGACAACAGATTACTTACCTGTTACGCCTCCCTTCTTTTGCCCCACTGTTTTGCTATGCAATTCAGAAAGCAGCACAGCCACAAGCTTCTCATCTCTCTGAAGAGAGAGATGGACACAAACCTCACCCTGAGGTCTGACCTTTGTAAAGGTTGCAACTTGTCTGTCAAAATAGGATACGTGATAGATAACAGCCCATCATAAGAGGCAGGAAGAAGAAAGGGAATAAAATACATCTTCCATACTGGAAAGCAAGAGAGATGAAAGGCAGAGATAAAGGATCCCCATCAAGAAACAAGGTGAAAGAGATACACATATCTTGGAAGCAGAGACTGCAAAGTTTGTGAAAAATGGGAGAAAAGGAGATCCTCAGTGAGAACAGAAACAGACAAGAAGAAAGACAGCAACCACGTGATGAACCCATTTTAACTTCAAAAAAAGGAAGTATAGGAATTTGAGCTGTTACTGGAGAACCTGAAAAATTTCAGATGTTTGCGAGGTAAGCAAATAATCACTCTTGATGGTGGACTACAAAATAACTTTTGAGCAATTTGAGGTTTCTACTCCTCTTCTTCCTTCTAATACTTGTTTTCTTTACTATCTTTCTCTTCCTATCCCCAGATCAATTACATTTTCCTTTTTTTATAAAATTTAAGTTCTGGTTGAAGAAAAAGAATTATCTCTCTTTCAGTGAAATTGCCAAGGCCTTTACAACCCTTACCTTCTTCTCTTTCCCCATGAACAACTGCGAGTTCCAGTGTGCTCCTTTCATCCATTATAGGTGGCATTGCAGATGGTTCTGCATTAGTGTAATGAAAGTGTAAGCTTTTCCACTGATTTATAGCTGAATAATACTTATATTGCTTACAATACTACAGTTTTATATGTGACATTGAACTTCTCATGGTTCCTCAGATGTCTCTTCAAAAAAGTGGAGTACATTTTCCATATTGAACAAAAGGGTAATGCTAATTGATAAAAGAACACCACACAAGCAGTCATGTTTAGAGCTGAGAGAAAATTCAGGGAATTTCCAAGAAACTGGGAAGCAGAAGAACACTGGTAATGTGATGCCCTAGCTCAGCCTTAGAGAATTACAAGTTTCTTCCTTTTGTAGGTGTGTTGTGCAATTTAATGCATGTCACACTCAGTTGCTGACTTTACCTGGTGCCTTCCAGGTTTTTCCCTACCAAATTTTATCTTGCTAGGAAGCTCTGACTGCTTTTAGCTCTTTCTGTTAAAATAGTTGGAGCATAAGGTGCAAAATTCTTTGGAAACATTTCCCTTTGTTGAGAAAGGCACTAAAAAGTCTTACCTGCAAGAAAAACAAGTTACAAATTAGCAACATCAGGTTTCAGTAATAATCCCTTTCCATTCTCTAACTAATTCTGTCTAATTCTCAGAAGTTTTGCTTGTCTGAGTTTGAGATACTTCAGATATGGATCATGCAGAAGAAACTCCAAACACAGAGGATCTGAAGGTAGTAGGCAACGCAGCAAGGCTGTCAGACTTGTTAGGACAGATTCAACATTGATTCAGTGTGTACTCTGAGGAGGGCCCAAGAGCAGGCTTTCATCCAAACCTATTGAATTCTGGTTTAATTTCACGTTTAGGCTGAGGTTTGGACATGTTAGTATTTTTTGGGAGTGATTCATCCAAAACTTTAAGTTATCCAGGAAAAAATGTGGGATTAAATTAATCCTAGATGTTAGTATTTAAAAAGGAAAACCATGTTTAATATGATCTGAATGGCAGTAGAAACGTGAAGCCACAGAAAAATGATACATCTATGGAACAATAGCATAAATTACTAAGATCAGTCCATCTTAAATAACAAAACGTATTCAGAAACAGTCTCCAGGAGAGAGATCCTATACTGAGCAGAATTGGCTAAGAAAGTAACTCAAATCTTGCTAGCACCAGGACAAAGCAGCAGGAAGGGGTCCTTCGCCAGTCATGTACCAAATTAGCCCCCCTAATCCAGCTGGGTACTCCGTAACAGCTGCTTTTGGTTGCACATGCAGTACAGGCAGGCGTGGAAACCCAATTCCATTTCACTCCTCTACACCCAGCCCCCAGTAACCCACACAGCAAAAAAACTGCTGCACTTTCTTGCCAAGACCCAAGACTCTGGGATTTTAATCTGGGAGAGAGGGAAGAAGGAGAAAGAACGTGAAGCCTGCAGCTGGTTTGGGTCTCGGGTGGGAAAAAAAAAATTGACAAGTCATATACTATTCTGTTCTTCAAGAGAAGATAGGCTCAGGAGTTTGGAAAGAAATTTCTGATTGCATTAAAAAGATTAAAATGGTGATAACAAAATAAGTTTCAGAAATGGAAAATGGTCTGGAAAAGAAGTCTCCATATCTGCATATCTAATCTGCTTTACTTCAGCTGTCTAACCAAATGGTGATTCTGCACTGTGGGTTCCTATTAGAAAGATCACACGGAAAGATTGGGTGCCAAAACATTTATTTCCACAGTGAAAGGCACATTAGGTGCTGAAATAATCATCAGTTTTGTTGATGTTTACATTGTGAATATTTAAGCTGTGGTAAAGTCTTAAGTGATCATTTTTGTTGTGAAACGAAATGACAGGACATTTGTATTTTGAAAGCATCTAAGTTTATCAGATTATGATTTTTCACATATTTGTGGTCTTTCCCTAAAGCATATTGTTTGTGTGTGCCTGTGCAGCTCAAGTGTTCCTATCCTGCTAGCCAAGGCGTGTATGAAAGAAGGCACTTTTGTTTTCTAACTGGGCTTATGCCCCTGTATATCATGAGCCTCTCTCTCACTCCCCAGCAGAGACCCACAAGCCACAGGACTCCAAGGTGGGAGCTGCACTTCTCCTGACCAGATGCGTGACGGAAGGGAGCCTTGAAATCCACCTTGCAAGGGTTTAAAACCAGCTTGGGTTTACCTTCCCACAGAGCTCTCCCCATAAGTTTGCCTGAACACTTGCTTCAGTTAACTCCAATTTTCAGTGCTTTAAAGATTCTTTAAAGATAAATGTTTAGGGGAAAAAAAAAAAAAAATACCCCTTCTCTGACCATGCAAGAGCTTGTGCAAAGCATTCAAGGACTCAGCAAGGCAATGCAGCAGACCAAAGCATGCAATAAAGAGTTCTAAGAAGCCCTAAAGCACAAAGTCAACATTGTCTTTTCCTCCATATGCTGTCTCTTCAACAGACTGCCTGAAATGAGGGATTGATACTCACCAGGCTCGAAATCCTAGTCCCATATGAGACTAAGAAAGTTGCTGTCATATTGCCATCATGTGTGCATGTCTGAGGGAAGGAGGGTCACCTAACAGGGGGAACCAACTAGGCAGGGCAGGCTGAGGACCATCAATACCCCTTTGCAACTTGCCTCAAATCCCTCTTCCTCTAAAAATGATATACCACTGTGATATAGGGCTTTTTGCAGAAAGTTTGCTAGGCACTGCATGCTGACAATGCACAGGGACAAAGACCAGCTGCTGCACAGGCTTCTTGTAAAGGAATGCACTTCCATGAACATTTGTGTGCACACTCAGCACGTCTTAAAAGCAAAGGGGTAAAACCAAGCCCATTCTTGCAACCTGTCAAGTCACATACATTCAACATGTGATTCTCTGATCCAATTCCTTCTTTGGGCTTCCCCTCACTGGCCCCAAATCTTACATATTTCCAGCTTACTGCCATAATTGCTTTGTTCAAACACATACATCAAGAGAAACTTCCTAAAAGACTCCAGAGTGCCCAGTATATTGGGTCACCTACTAACAAAGAGGCAATACCTAGGCAGGACCCTACATGGACAGGGATCTGGTTTTCTGTTTCCTTGAAAAATCAAGAAGTTGCTTCTCTCCTTTAGAATTCAGCCAGTCTTGTGTTGTATTCACCCAAATGATCAATTTCTTTCTTCCAACTTAACTGCTTTTGACTTCTCCTCCCCCCATTTATTTAAAGATTGGAATGACAATATAATTTCCGAGTGTACTATTTGTTTTAGCCTAAGTTCCACTTGGCCTGTTTCTTCCTCACTTAGATATCCAATATTCAGAATCCACAGTGGATTTACAACTTACTTGCATTCAATCTCTTTATTTTTCAAAATATTGCAAAATCAGAGGGTACAAAAACAAAGCTGATGAGAATGAGGGGATACAGGGGGAAGGACTTTCCGTAAGGTTGGAAGCTGAAGCAGTTGGGCACATTTCAGACAAAAAGCAAATAAAGGCAGCACACAGGAAAAAAGTTATGGAGTGAGGTATGCAGAAGATGGTCACAACAGCCATTTTCCTTATCTAAATTCAAAACCAAGAGGCTTATTCAAATTTGAGAGCAACTGGAGAATTCAAAAATCACTCAACTGAAACACCATCATGCAGTATACCACTAGACCAAGGAATTATAGGCTGCAAAGAGTTATTCAAATAGAATAAGGTAGCTGGATATATACAGGTGGATATAGAGTTAGTACTGACAACTAATTTCTGAAAGTTATTAAATCACATCCCATAAGGTTTAAGACAAATTCCAGAAAAAACTTTAATGAAACAGTGTTTTCCACTATCTGTCTCAAAGTTCTTACCAAGAGCAGTAATCAACTATCCTAAACTGGAACAAAAAAAACAAATTATTTTGATAACAGGGGAAAAAAAAACAAGGCAGGGCAGGAAAAAGTTTTGCTTCAAATGATAATCCTGTTGAGCCTTTGTTTATCTTGCATACTTCTACCAATGATGACATTTTTTCCATTGTGCATCATCAAATGGAAGACTCCATGATAGAATGACACATTAAAGAACTTCACAGACTATGAAAGAGTTGAAGAGGAAAAACCAAGCCAAATTCCCATCTAAGAAATACATCCCCCTCGCCTGCTATGAGGTGAACAGTACAGCTGGTGAAGCTGAAGATTTTGGTAGCATGGATCTTCACATCACAGTCCCATTGAAGAGATCATATGAAAGGAAAATCCTATTTCTTATGGATCATCTGTTGGAAACTGGCTGAAGAACATTAAGGTTGCAAGGCTCACACGCAAAGAAAATGTAGTAGGGGTCAGTTGAGAAAGTAAAATATGGAGGAAGAATGAAGCAAAGCACAGTCCTGTCACCGAGCTTCAGAATGGCCAGTTTCCTGAAACTGAGGAAACCGTGAGAACGTAATAGAAAGGAAAGATCTGGGCAGAAATTACAACTGAAAATTGAAAATCCCAGAGACATAATTTACAAATTAGTTTAATTGTTTATGAAGACAACTACTTTGCCAATTCAAAAAGGGTTAGTGGATTCAGAGAGAAAGAAGGGGAAAAAGGTTTTTTCTGTTTGAAACCGAAGGATTAAAAATACTGCATAAAGATCTGGATGCAGATTATTTTTAAAATTTGTTGGAAATTTAAGTGGATGCAGGAAAGAATAAAAAAAAATTTTAAAGACTAGGGAAAATGCTCAGACTTTAAAGGTTATATCTATTTAATTTATTAAATCAGACTATGCTGGTATCTTCTCATAAAAAGTATTAAATCCTAAAGGACTTCTTTGAACCAATGCTAGAAGTTATAAATTGTACCTTGTAAGTAAAGCCAGCAAATGCAGATAAAATAAAACAGTATCCCTCTGGTTTCTGAAGAGTGAAGTTGATTAACCAACTAAAGTAGAAATGGAAAAGTTTTGATTGTTTCAGATCAAGACTGTTTTGGGAAGATATGTTTCAACCAAAAAACAAGCAGTGGGGATCAATGCGTGTGTATTGTTTCTATCAGGTTTTCTGCCCTGATGAATACAGGCAGTTAGATCAGATCAGAATCTCTCCTGGCCCTTAGTCCTCTGCATCTTGTGCTTGCAGTTCTCGTTGCATGTCCCATAAGACTCCAAAACAGATACTCCATTCAGTCATACTTACACCTAAGACTAATCCATATTTTGTTATACTTCCTTCTCTCTTGCAACTGGCAGATGACATATTACCGTTTTCCACTTTCCACTCAAACATCACTTTACTCTTTGTATGCAGCTCTTTACTGTGTAAATGGCACTGCCACATGTTTTACATCTTCTCCCTCTGGAAACGAAGATGATGTTAGCACAGTTACACCATCCTGCATCTATCCTCTGCTCGTATGTGGTTCAAACAGAAATTTGAAACACTATTAGGAACCTAACCTGGATCCAGCTTTTGAAGTTACTGTACACAGAAGCATAAGATCAAGAGTGCATTAAATCATCTTGGCAAACACTCAACACTGAGGCAAAACTAAGTATACCTAAATTGTTCTGCTTAAACCACTGTTAAGACTTACAAAGAGAAGGGACCCCAGAGCCTGCCAGATAACCTAGTAAAGAATAGATTTAAATTACTGTGGATCACTAACTGGTGTAAATGAACACTAAATCAGTAGACCAAAGAAATCACCCAACTACATTAAAAGGTCTGATACAGGAATGATTAAGAAGCCTGCCATCCCAATAGCTTCAGTCCCAGAAGATAATAGTGGCATAAGCTATCGTTGTAACTCTTGGTAGTAACTCTGTGGTGTTCCCCCACCAAGCAAACAATGAGGATGATGAGCAAGATGAGCAATAAACATCTCACCTGCAAGTCCATCAGCATCGTTCAAGGCTGATATTTGCACAACTAGCACTGAATTTCAAGCGCTGTGCATTAAAATATGCTATTCACAGAGTGGCCTCAGCATTTTCATTTTCCAGTTTTGTATATTAACTTGCTCTGTAAAACAGCCAGGTTCTAACATTATGTTTCATAGGGTGTGTCATTTCAGTAAGCTTAACTGATGCTCAGCAGCACCTGAGAGGCAGCCAGCTATCCTTATCCATTCACTAGACTTCAGTGGGAAGGTCATGATATTCAAAAGACAGCTATACCACAAGAGTTACTTCTGCAGCTCAGAGAGAGGGTTTCACCCAGATCCACACTATCCTGTTGCATAGTGCTCCTCTCCCTCACTCTAACTCACCCTGTCAGTCAATACAGCGTCCGCACACGACGTTTTCAACTGGTTTAATTTGTGCCCCCACAATGAATTAGAAATGCAAATCTGAATGCTCTTGTTCTTAATTATCCTGTCAGCACCAGCAGCCAAAGAATTATGGATTTAGGTGCTCAGATTCATACCACACTTGAAAGCTGCAAAATTGAGTGAATTGAATGAAATACCTTAGAAAAGCATGAAGTACCAAACTATGAAAAGTACAACCAGAGCCAGTGATCTACAGAATGCAGCAGAACAGCAGTCTCCGACATGTGTCAATAAGGATATACAAGTGTCCTTCACAGGATTTACAATGTATATACTAAGAAGCTAGAAGGATTTAACAAAATTGCTGTACTGACAACCTTAAAGCTAACTGCATATGTCTTGACATCATATATGGTATGGGAGGATACCACCACAAAGAGACAACTCATGCCCATGTTTTGAATAAGATACGATTTATTTTTACTTTTTTTTTTATATTCTTACTAGGGAATAAATAACAAAATAAAACATGTCACATTTTGTTTATTCTTTTTTGGCCTTTCCAGCCAAGCATGCTCTCAGTCTGCAAACATTTAACATTTTCAGCATCAGTGCTTTACCACAGAAGACATCTGAGGGTTATCCTCTTCCCTTAACTCTAATAAATTATATAACTCAAAGGTTGATCAAAGCGCTCTCTCAACTCGAGCAAAGTAATGAAAGAAAAGTTTAAATTAGAATCATTTAAATATCCTCTGTATTGAAAATGTGGCTAGGCATGGCAGAGAGAGGAGGGAGTTGGTGTTTGTTGCTGATTGGTTTTTTTTAAACAGACATAATCCAATTTTCTTTTAAAGTTGCAATTAATTCCTAGCTGGGAGAGGGTATAACACATATGGAATTCAATTTATCTTTGAAAATCATGTGTTTGCATTCCTCCTATATGATGATTTTTACCACACCAGAAACTTCCTAATTAATTGCAACCTACTTCACTATACTGAAACAGATGTAAATAAGAATTTTTTCTAGTCATTATAATCATCCTCACTACACATGTATATAAAGGAGAGTACTACTGGCTTTGTGCACCTACAGAATAAATTGCATTTCACCACAGGCTGGGGGATGAATGGATTAAGAGCAGTCCTGCCAGCTTGGGCGTGCTGGTGGAGGAGAGGCTGGACATGGCCCAGTAATGTGAACCTGCAGCTCAGAAAGCCAAATGTGTTCACCAGGTCACGGGAGGTAATCCTGCCCCTCTATTCCACTCTGGTGAGACCTCCCCTGCAGTGCTGCATCCAGCTCTAGAGCTCCCAGCACAGGAAGGACATTGACCTGTTGGAGCGAGTCCAGAGGAGGCCACCAAGTTGATCAGAAGAATGGAGCACCTCTCCTATGAAGGAAGACTGAGAGCCTTGGGTTTGTTCAGCTTGGAAAAGAAAGGTTTTGTGGTGACCTAATTGTGGCTTTCCAGTACTTACAAGACAGATTTTACAAGGGTGTGTAGTGACAAGGGGGAATGGATTCAAACAGAGTAAGTTTAGATTAGATTAGATATGAGGAAAAAATTCTAAACTGTGAGGGTGATGAGGCACTGGAACAGGTTTCCCAGAGAAATTGTGAATGCTATCCCTGGAAGTGTTGAATACCATGTTGGATGGAGCTCTGAGCAACATGATATAGCAGAAGATAGACCAACCTGTCCATAGTAGGGGTGTTGGAACTACATGATTTTAAGGTACCCTTCCAACCCAAACCATTCTGTGATTCTATGATCTCCTGCAGAATACCAAAAGCTGCTTTTTCCCATGAATAAAGGAGCAAAGTAAATTTCCATAACATTTCATTCATTCCTATTCTCACTCTACTCCAAGGGAAGTCAATGCTTAGGCAGAGCTCTTTGAACAGCCAACCCGAAGCAATTCTGACTTGTAACAGAAAGGCGCTCTATGGGATGAAACATAAAACGCGACTTGAAAAAGTCCCTCCTCGACATATTTTGCTTCAGAGTCAGGGGGATATTTTCAGAACCTGAGCATTTGGGAAAATCTGCCAAGTGATTGAGCTTGGTTTTAAGTAGAAAAAGGCTGGCAGAATCACAGGAGAGCTTAAATTATTGGAGAACTTAAAAGTGAGAAAAAGCTAAAGCAGTAAAACCCAATGAAAACAAAATATTGGAGACTGAAACATGCCCAGGAGAGGCAAACATGGCCTAATGCCAATCAACATCGGCTTGAAAGATGGTACTTATTAAGAAGAGAGCTTCGTACTCAAGAGACTGTTTTGGAGTAAGCCATGGAATCAGGAAGAGGGTAGCTCAGATGATGGATATTACCGGTGGAATACTCAAAATAGGCTTGCTAACAAAGACCCTTGAAAATATTAAAAGACTGAAGAGAAATATGCAATATTCTCTCAGTCAAACTCTATTGTGGCATCTGATTTTTTATTTAGACATCAGCAGCTGTAAACTAATCCATTGTCCCAGCAGGACTTTCTTTGAGGTTAGAGGATGAAGGTCTCCATAATGAAGAAGAGTTGGTGTTTTAAAGCTAAGAAGCACTACTTTCATTGCATAATCACCGAGGTAGTACCCTTAGCTTATGCAATATCATAAAAAGTAAAGCATGACTTGCAATATCACAGACTTCTTTGCAAAGTAACCCCAAAAGGAAAGAAACCTCCTGCTACACATCCTACAGCACCTCTGAAAGGACCATTGTTATGTTGACTGTATTTTCCTAATCTGATTTGAATGAATATCCAATTTTTAGATCACTTAAACACTGGATCAGGATTTGGGAAACCTACATTCAACTTTTGTCTATAGCAGAGACTTCCTGGGACATTGCAAACATCACATTTTTTTGGTCCTCTTTGCTCATAGGAAAACATGGAAAAATCATTCTTCCCCACTCTGCTAAATTTATACCAACTGTAAATTCACACTGGCTGTGCCAGTCACTGACACAGCACCACACACTTGGTTGTGTCAGGCTCCATGGTGAACATTAAAACTTGTTTTAACATCCATTGTTTAAAAAATTTCTAGCCTTTTGAACCTTCATTACTTCAGGAAGGGGATGTCTGTCCTACAGTGGTTCAATAGCTTTCAGGGGAATGCGTCTCCATGGGTTTAGCACGTTTTAGAAGGACAAGACTGCCGACCAAGGAAAGAGACCTTCTTTCATAACACCAAAACCACTTCACCACACAAGCTTTTCCTACTTTTTTCCCCAAAACTATTTTTGTTTCATCATACGCAAGGGATGTGTGAGAATGGGAAGACAAACTAAAACTCCTTTTGATAAAACCATTAAATGGTGGGAAATCATTTTTTCAGCTGAATATCTTGTCTTGGCTTTTATCCAGTCCTTTTCTCACTGATTATCTTCAGGACTCTTTAGGGCTACCACAATACCTTGGAAATCATACTCAAGATGTCTCCTTCTCACAATGCCATCGGCTCTCACTTTCAGCTGCCAGCACATCTCATTCCTCATCGTCTGTGTCAGGGGCTAGATGAGCCTCACAGCCGTGTCTTCAAAAAAACAACAACAAAAAAACCCACACCATATTTAAGAATATCCAACTGTTCCACATCTGCACTGTACTCAGCCAGATTGAAAATGTGTTCTGAGTAAGTGATGGAAACAGGTCAGTGTAAATACTTGGCAACAACAAGAGACATTGCAGTGTCCCACATTTTATTTCAAAAGCTAGCACATAGCCTCTGTAATGGAGAAAAAAACAAAATCATCACCGAGGACAAGGTGATTTGCTCCAGATAGCCACTCAGAGAGCCTGTTTTGATGTTCAGCCCTAGAAACCTTTCGTTATGTAAACACGCCTCCCCAGAGGTAGGATGCATATTTCTTCATTTATTTGATGATCAAAAGGCCAAATATTTTTTAATTTCTTCAAGCGACATTAAAACTAATGTCCTTTCATTAGCATTTTGAGCTGCTGTTGCTGAAATCAAGCATTTTAACAGCACAGTTACTCCTCTCTTCCCTACCCCTTTGCTCCTAGGATGTCCCCAAAAAATTACATCAAGCAAAGTTATCTGTGTGATTAACTTGTACTTGGAAGGAACCTAACTTATTTTTCACACATAAATAACAAGACACCTAAGTTATTTTTCACACTTAAGACTCACTCAGCATGTTTAAGCACTCAGGACAGAGAGCAAAACCAGATAGAGACATTTTGCTTTTGGAAGCAGCCTTAACAATGTATAACTTCATGGTAGTAGGGGGATATGGTTTCAATTCTAACCTGGATCAGACTCTAAATATTCTGACATGTATCAAGCAGAATTGCCAAAACATATTCTTCCCTTTCAAAACATTCCATTGGCTCTGGCCTCATTAGGTGGTTTAAATGCTATTTCATTTCAAAAAATTAAAAATACAATGTTAAAAGGTTACATTGAAATAGAGAAATTATGTGGAACTGTGGCACTTTATTTATTCTACTTTTGCAGTCTTTGGGGTACCATAGTGCTAGCTATCAGATTAAATTTAGGCATTGCCCAAATGAATAGCCTTTATATTTACTAGGTCCCTTTCAACCAGTTATTCTGGAATGACTAAAATTAAAACCATTGTTTCTCTCTTATGTGGCACATTAAGCATCTTGCTACAAGCACAACTATGAGAAACACTCCAAGAACCACAGCTGGCTCTGCTTCAGAGTAGGATTGGACCAGGTGACTTTCAGAGATCCTTTTCAACCTAAATTGCTCTATGACATCCTTAAATGTCTTTTCCACTTATTTTTCAAATTAATTTCTCAAACATTTTCTTGTTGCACTAACAAGTACATTAGATTATATCACACGGAGTTTCTACTGGCCACACAAGTTGCTCAGTCACATTTTTGGTCAGCTCATTCAGTGTTTAGCATCACCATGGTATTTCAGTGTCATATCTTACCTTTCCGTTTGGTTACTGAAGAAAGCAATCCAAATGTTGTTTTAAAAAAGGCATATCATGTCTATACTTTCTTTAAACAAAGGCGTTAGAGTGTTCTGGGATAATAATACAACATAACTATAACCACACCCACACTTTCATCCACTTTCCTATAACAATTTTTTAGATTTACTAATTTCACATTTGCCTTTTTGCAGACCTCAAAAGGAAAAAAGTCCTTAAGGTCAGTCACCATGAACCCATCATGTTGCTAATCTCCTACATTGCTCTCCCACGTGAAGGCACAGTCAGCACAGTCCTGTCTTCAATATCTTGGTATTCCGTGATCTTACCATTAAATCCTAGATTCACCTGTGTTTGCAATTTACCTCAATGAGAACAGCAGTGCCACACTGAAGCGATTTAGACTGAAGGTTGTAGCTAAAAGAGCACAGGTAAATTGAAACAATCAAAAAAAAGCAAAAATAAACCCGAAAAAATTTATCAGTGGCAGATGAACCTGCTCACACATTTGTAGGTAAATTGCTCATGTAACTACATGCCACTCGTGTCCCTGATTGTAACACCTCTTACATGATGCTCTGCAGATGCCACACCTCACAGTCTGGAACTTCTTTCTTTCTTTTTTTTTTTTTAAGAAAATCAGGGTAAGTAGTTTACTAATCAGCTTTTACTGTGGAATCCTACAAGATTTTATATAAAATGTTATGCGCATCATGTAAGTAAATAGCCCAGAAAACACTAAGTAGAAAAATGACAAAATAAGATACCTACTTCAAGATGAGCTTTACATTCATTATAATGATTCAGAAAAATCTGGGGGCACTTAGAGAAAATTCACCCAAACATCAGCTGAACAGTGAGAGCATCAGCTGAACAGTGAGAGCATCAGCTGAACTTGACAAATTATTAGAAAATTACTAGCAAACAAACAGAAGACTGTGGTATGAGCTCAAGGTAGAGTTGCTGAGAAAGCAGGCAGGGTATATTCATATTTATACTCTTACTTATAATTCTGCCTATCTGCAGCTCAGTAGACTCAGAGACACCACAAAGTCCCAAATGTGGCTTTCATCTAGGCTACAATGCCCATCCTTAAGTCCCTGAAGAGTTCAACTACCAGCAGAGTAAGATACTTCTCTGACTTATTTTAGTCAAGCCATATTGCAAATTGTAATGATGAATTTCATAAGCAGCAGAAATTGTATTTCCTTCTTTTCCTTATAGCCCAACACATCAAACTAATCCCATAGTTAAATAATATTCAGTCACAACAGAAGTCACAGAGGTATGTTAAGAGATAAATGCAGAGGTAGTAAACTACTAGATTGAAAGTTGTGACCAAAAAAGCCATCAAAATTTCACCCTTTTTGTAACAACACAGGTTAAAAAGCAAGAAAATAAGAAAATACAAAGAAAAATTCTTAGCTTTATTATACTTTAAATGGCTACTACATGAGCCAAAAAAAAAAAAAAGGCAACAAAAAACAGTAGAGTAGCATAGGCCAGCAGAACCAATTCATCTAGTTAAATGACACCAAGATATGCCATTCATATAACTAATGAGGATTAGCATGCTGATGATATTCTAAAGATAGCATTGTTAAATAAGCCAAATATATCCCAGGAATCAAGCTTAATATATAATGCCAATCTATGTCCATCAATTAAGATGACAGAGAGCGCTAAAAATACACAAATCTGTAACAACCATTGGTCCTCTGAACACAGTCCAGCTCTCTAAACCTACAGGCTGCGGACAAAGGCTGATAGAGGTGGCCTGTAAAGTCCAATAGTGCTTGAAGACAGCAATGTTCAGTTAGCACAGTCTGCCTGGAGCATAATATTCTTTCATTATCTGTATCTCTGTAAGGCACTTTGATCTATTAAACAGCTGTACACAAGAAATGTGTTACTAGTTTTTCAAAGGCAATGCTTTTACTTAACTTAAAATTCATAATGGCAAAACAATTAAACATATCAACCCTCTAAATCAGCTTTTACAAGAAAAAGAACTTCCGGGAAACTAGATTAACAAGCCTCTCCTGAGAAGCCATTTGCAACAGAATGTTTCCTGCAAGGAAATACATCCTGAGTTGCACAAGCAGTTCAAGTCCAACAGCCTTGAACTGCACAGGACCAAAATTGTCTATAAGGGATGCAACCTGATGAGCTCCCTGTCAAAGATGTAGGAGACAGAGAGTCAAACAAAAGTAGGGGAGAAGAAAACCAAGCAAAACAACTTGGGGAAAAAAATACCTCACATACTAGTTAAATACTTACTAAAACATTTTGTTTTCAGTCATTATACACGCAGTAGTGGGCAGGGAGAGGAGGGGAAATGAATGCAACACACAATTCATTTTTGTAGAAGTTTGACTGATTTAGTTTGTTAGTAATGAGACTACCACAGACAGCCAACAGTAAAGATGGAAGCGCACTGTTAAAAAACTCCCTTGTAGCTGGTATCAGTATTGTTCTTCCTTCCAAAATCCAGCAAAGTGACCAATTGTAGTGAGAACAACATAAAAGAGACATAAGCCATGACATAAAGCTGAGTAGGAATACCTGCTATATTTCCATTGCTGGCATGGGAGGAATTTCCTTCTGGTTTCCATGAACCACAGTGCTACAGCAATTTTGACAACAGCTCCTAAGTGCCTGCAAACCAGTATTCTCCAGATCGTTTTTCAACCTTGCAAGGTTTGAGTAGAGATGCCAAGTATATCTCTAGCATATCCATTCTTCCTCTGACAGGCTGCAAAAACTAACTTTGTCCTGCCATCCTTGTTTGCAGAATAGAAGCCTCTAACAGCTGTGCTCTTAAGAAATAAGCAAAAGGCTAAACATCCAAACTTACACATTTTTTTTCTCCTTTTCTAGCTTCGTAAGCAAATACAGCCATGAAAAAATTGTTCCACAAAAAATAACGTGTTTCAAAGAAAACTTAACAAGAGTTTCAGCTAAACAATTGATCATCATCTTTAGCTGGTCACATGCTCAGTTTTATCACTTTGGGATCAGATAATACAGCACCCATCACTGAAAAAGCAGCATCATGATCATCTTTCATAAGCAAATCAAGAATACAGCTGTGCATAAACCTGTCAAGATTTAGGGTGATTTACAGTTCTAAATACATATCTTAGACATCTATTGAGTATTTTGCTCCTCTTCTGCTTTTTGTGTGTTTTTTTTTCCTTATTTTCAGGGTGTTTCTCTAACATATCATTGGTTAAGATTTAAGTTTATCTGAGGCCTGCAAATACACCACGTGTCTTACAATCTCTTGTTATAAAGACAGCAAAAGAGAAGCAAAAAGCCTGATCTGTGTGGCTTCAGCCGTCTGTGGAGCTAGCACTAGTCTTTTATCCAAGCCAGTTACATACCAACACAAACCTGAAAAACTAAGAGCAACTAGACCAAATCGAATAAAGGCATAGCAAGGTTAACAGTGAAGTGCAGGACCAAGTAAAAAAGATGTAATTTTAAAAAAAGGCTGCGGAGAGCAACTTTTGCCCCATATGTCCCAGTGCCTTCAACGTTTCCAGAAGTACATAACACTTTTCATTTCAGCCACTGCCTCCAATAGTTACCCATGTCTCTTAACTTCTATTGATGCATCAAATCTCTCTCAAAGCATCCTTTGCATAGCCCCATGACACAGAACCCCACAACTAAGTCATGTGCTGCCTTGCAGAACTGATCCCTTCTGTTACCTCTTCAGCCTGTTGCCCCATATTTATACATATATCCGCTATGAAAATTTCATGCCCAAAATCAAAGGCTTTCATGTTAAAGTACATTTTTGGAAATAAGTGATTGCAAACACAAGGTATAGATTTGCCTCAATGCATCTGTATTTCAAAATCATTGAGACACTTTTAAAAAGTTATTTTTCCATGTACAGAGCATGAGTAAGTACAGTTCTGGAAAATCCAAATAAATCCAAATGCCTCATGAAGTGATAGACAGTAGATGCCATATCCAGTTGGATATACTGTATATCCAATTAGTGAAACTCTTTGCTATGACAAGTACATATTCAACACATCAAGATTATGCTGTCATGCATGTTTCCTTGCATACAACCCAAAAAGGAAATCTTGACCACTTGATTTTACTGCAATCCAAAAGCAGGAGTTCTAAAGAGAGTATTACTCCAGCACCCTCTCAAAACAAACTCCTGCTACATTTATAGTCTGCAAAAGCTCTAAAGAACAAGGTGCATTACTCCCTGTGTGTTCTGTAAATACTCTGATACTCAAAAGGCAAGAAACAAGCAGACACCTCACAATGAGGGGGATGTCACCTGCATTTTGACATTTCTTTGGAAAGCAGTCTTTGCAACTTTGTCCTGCAGGAAGTTGTTTGGGTTTTTTATTTGCTGTACACAAGTATTCAAATATACATCAACGCAACTCTGTAGCAGGGATCATGTTTGATATTTAAAAATGGAAGTCTAAAAATAAACCAAGATGATATAACTTCAGGTTCTGGAGGCAAGTACATGATTAAATAGCTTTTCCTCATCTGAAAGACAGTTTTCTTCTTGATAGGAAAGAAGGAGACTGCAGATATTCTCATTTCAGTTAATTCCTTAGATCCTGCTCACTTTTTCTTATATAAAATATAAATAGTGTAGCTACCCTACTTGTTAATTTCAGGTTTTATCACTAATGCTCAGTGGAAAGATCTTCTATGGAGAACACTTAATTCTACTATGTCTGCATGTGGTGCACGGTGGGACATGGACCCCATAGGAATTCAGATTATTGTATTAGGAAAGCCAGAACACCCACTGCCTCAAGCCAGCAGGAAAATGCATAAGGAAAAATGAAGAATATTTTCAGCAGTAGAATTTTTACTTCTAAAAAAAGGTTATTTTGAAATTAACAACGAGTTACAAGGTTTGATTTTAAGTGTTTGAAAATTCAGCAGGCTGCATTAAGAGAAAGACTTCAGGTTGGAAAATTCAGTAATTTTCCTCAATGTGCAGGTCTGAGAAGTCACACAAAACAGAAAAAAATTTTAAGAGCTGCTAGAGATGTTGTGAGAAAACACCAAAACCAAGAAAAACCTTAGCTTCTTTTGGATACAACTTAATGTCTAGTAAACAGGCATAGACAAATCTCCAAGAGTGGTTGCAAAGGTAAGGATGCCATTTTGCAGCTATTAAGAGATGGAGTAAACACACAGTTCTGTAAGACAGTTTGATTATGTAGAGATGGGAAAAAAGCGAAGATTTGAGGCTGTACCATAAGGCTCATGAAATGGCACATTAGAGAAGATATGGTCAAAACACAGAAATAAAGTGCTTTCTGAACATTTGCTGCAAATGTGTATCAGATTTAAAACCAGCAATCCGTTCCTGCTCCTTCGTGGTGTATAGCTTTGCTGTGGACTGCTGAGTAGCTGTCATGCTATGCAGCCTGGCTGCTTTCCAGTCCTGGGTGAAGCAATCCCCACAGCATTTGCATGAAAGAAATGATGGGTTCCTTTGATGTGAATGATCTTGAGTGAATAAAAGGTGGGTTTGGGTTTTTCTGGCCTTTACAAGCATTCTTTGTCGATGCTTCTTCCTCACAAGTAAAAACCTGTGCCAGGTGCCCCAGAAAGTCACGTAAATGTTTAAGTATTCTCTCTGAAGCCCCATGCAGAAAATATCCATTCCTCGCATCTTATGTTATAACTAGCCTTTGCAGAAGGGATTGCCCTCAGCTTTTTCAATAGCCATTTTTCTGCACATTCAGGGATTGTCATCTGCAAGTATGCTGTGAAAAAGGCAATTCCTTTGATAGAACACAAGTGGTTTTTATCGAAATGCATTTGTTGGTTTAACTTTACAGCTTTAGACAGTTTCTGCAAATAATTTCTGATAATTACTTAAATGTTATTTCATATGAAAGTCATTACTACTAAAATCTACAGTATCCCACCAGCAGGAAAAAAAAAGAAATGGGCAAAGTTGCAAGCACAGCTCATCTATTGTTTCTGACTCAAGTAGGGTTGCAAATGCTGGAGACTACTGGCATTTTGAAATGTCTGGAGACTCCTGCAGATTTCTAGAATTACATGGTATGGCTCTTAGTGTTCCACAGATACCACAGCTGATTCACTAAAAAAAAAAAAAANNNCCAGCTGGATTCCAAAAAAAAAAAAAAAAAAAAAAAAATGCATTTCTCAAAAATACGTATGTGCTGCATGCCTTACTGAAAATAGGAAATCCATACACCCGTGGCTGCATAGTCAAGCACGCAGAGCCACATAGTCACAATGAGTTTAGATCAGGTATAAATTTTACACTTTAAACAACGTATCAGAGATGGTGTGATGCGTGATATGCTCCAAATGGTCTCTGGTCTACTCAAGTCCATATCTACTCTGAAGTTTACTTGTCTGTAACAAAAGTCCACTAGCATTATAGGCTTATAGAAGGAGAGGAACAGCATGTCTACCACAAAAAGCAAGTTATGTTAAAACAAGATTCAAAACAATATTCTAGAAAATCATTAACCTGATTGGAAGAACTCCCACCCTGTCAGTTTGTGTCTCTGGATAATTTACTCCTGGCTGTGACACCAGCAAACCCTTGCAGAAGATTTTGAAAACACAGAGACCTTGAAGAAATCCATGTAGAAGTGGTTTGGTAGCAAATTAGCAAAGATTTTTAGTATCTGCAAAAGGCCCTTGACCTTCACTACTGAGGTGGGAGGTAGGGACAGCCTCATGTGTCTTTCATGCTGGCCAATGATTATATCAGCCTGTTTGTATCCTGACACCAGTAGAATCACTCTGGGACTTCAAGACTTGGTCAAGAACAAGGTAAGTGTGCTTTTAGCTTCCTCACCCTTGATCTTCTTTTCCACAGCTTGTTTTCTGCCCTCCCACTTTTTTGTCCCACCTCCATCTGCCTCTACACTGTGTCAAGATATGCGACACACCACCTGCCCAAGTGGAAGGGATAACAGCTGAAGTTTGTTGAAAGCTTGCTCTGCTTCTGTGGAGAGACCAAGCAGTCACAAAGTAATGCAACCGTTAAGGGAAGACCTGGATTGCCATCACTATCTGTAAGGTACTTTTCCAATTTCTTTTGCAGTGAGGTTGAAACATAGCCAGTGTAACTAGAAAGTGAACATGAATCCAAAATATCAGAAAAATACAGAAAAAGTGTTTCTCCCAGCACGTGATTATTTTGTAAGATGAGAAAAATACATTAGATCCTACGGTTTTCGCAGAAGTTTAGATCCAAATCCAGCAAAATATTTTGTCTAAGAACAAAGCATTATTTCAGTAAAATAAGTCTTCTGGTAGATGCAGTAATTTCTTAAGGTACAAAAATAAAACATTTGAACATAGATCTAATATTTGATGTCTTACAGTGATTGGAAAAATACAGGATAGAAAACAGATTAAATATCTTTTTTCTCTTTTTTATGGTCTATAATTGCAAAGGTTACAAATACTAAAGCTTTATATAAGTATGAAAATTCCCATCAAAGATAACAAACCTTTCTTTAGAGCAACCACCAAAACTTAGGAAACTTTAGTCTCCCAGCTCTGTGATCAACACAAATATTCGTCTCTTCCAACAGGATCTACAGAGAAAACAGCACTGGTTACTCAGGCACTGTAACAATTTTGGTTGCTCCCAAAATTAGTGCCAAGACTCTTCTGGCTTTAACAAACTCATTTTAGTACAGGTTAAATCAACTGAGTTAAATTTAACTGCTGGAAAATTATGAATGGGATGTCCAAGCAGAGCTTGGCTCAACTAATCTTCTTCTCAAACAACTTTAAATTTAACCAGGATACGTTTTTGTTTAAACAAGAAGTACAGACATTTCTGGGATAGCTTAAACACTCTCCATTATTTAACCTTTATGTTTTCAAATGCTGTAGTATAAAGAAGTCTTCTTAAAACATGCTGGGGCAGTTAAGTTACTGTAAAGTGTTCACAGTATCTTTGCTCTTCCTTATTCAAAATAGAAAAGGCAGAAAATCATTGGGAATTTTTTTGGGTGGTTGCCTTTTTGATTTTTTCTTCCATTGTAAATAATACTTACATAGCCTTACACTAGTACTCAGAGTCATTTTTCTACAATATTGTTGCTAAGACTCAGCCAAAAATGAATTTCCAGTGCAGAAAAAAATGACTATATACAAGCGCATTTTTGAAGCAAGCAAATAGGAAAAAAAAAAGAAAATACTTTTCCAGACTTATTCCTCCAAATTGTTTACCTACGTTACTCTTCTGACATGCTACTGGGGACACAGAAGTGTTCTTTGAAAGTTATATTCAATCATTCTCAAAGCTCCACAATTTTCCCCTCCAAATCCCTTTCTAAAGCTCTCCTGTACCAAAACCTTAAAAAAAAAAAAACAAACAAACAAAAAAACACAAACAAACAAATAAACAAAAAAAAAAAAAACACCACAACTTTGAGGCCAGTGGACGTGCAAATTTTACATTGGTGTCTACTGTGGTCATTCATTGTATTTTTCTTGCAACCACTGAGACCTTTTTTTAAACCATATCCATGAAGTATCTTGTGTAAGAGAGTCCTAGGTTTCACAAAGTGCCATGACTCTGATGAAAAATATATTCAACCAATGACACTCTAACCAATAGGAAAGAATTCAGAAATGGGGAAAATAAGGAGAGCTAGGGCTGGAAACCAGCCAGATACTTCCACAAGAGGCTAGAAAAGTTGCAGGATTTTGTGCACCAAGACTTCATTCTAAGTACCATTTCAGTACTGAAGCAATCAAAAAGGTTTATCCTAATAAACTTGGTTTTTAATGGTATCAAGATATACCTTAGTCTTGAAATTAATAAATTCAGTCCATTTTAATACTTTATACAACATATTCCATTTAATTGCTGGATAAAGAATGTGCTCTTTAATTATGTACAGAGACACCCTGGGTTTAACAAAAAATAAAGTGTAATCCAGAAACTGGAAATGGTAGATGACTAAGAGCATTTACATTTTAAATAATCATGGTCAAGTTTTCTTTGTGTAGAGCTCTAGGATAAAGTCAAGAGATGATTACTGTAATTAAGGAATTTATAGATCTCCTTCTTTAGAGGCAACCTATTTGGCAGAGATTTGTAGTCTCTTGAATGAACTCCCTCCAATCCTCTGAAGTCACTATCTTCCACTCATTAAGTTCTCAACTATCGCCGTGCGGGTGTCGACGGAGAACTGCTGCTTGTTCCGTGGAAGACCCTTAGCTAGGGAACCCCCGGCAGTGCTTCTTGGCACCTCATTAGTCAGCTCTCTCACCCATGCAATGGAAACACGCAGCCACGCTCACACTGAGCTGGCTGGCTCAGGCGACACTAGAAGGAAATGAGTAAGAGGTGGCCCCCGCATGGGGTACCGAAGTTTATTTCACCTTGATGCTGCCGGAGATGAAAAGGACGGATCTTCCTTTCGGAATACACTTATAAAGGGGTACAGGAGGGAGGCGGGGTATACAAGAACAACCAATGGGAATATGGAGGGGGCGGAGTGGGGGCTGGATTACATCCTCTTAAGGGATACAAGGGGCATCTGGCTGCTAGCCAGTCAGACAGACCAAATCTCCATAGGGTCACAGATCAATGGAGGAGGCCCTTCTCACTGAGGTAAGGGAGAGTCTTACACTTTGGAGCCTGTCCACCATTGGTCCTTCTCTGTACCTGGGCTCTTAGGCCCCCCAGCCACAGCAGCTGTTGGTTCAGCCGATGCAACACGTAACTAGCATGCACATGCAGCGGTTACTGGTGTCAGTCAAAGCCCTATCCCAGTCAAATCGTTCTTGCAAATAGAGATATTTTCTGGCATCTGACTTTTCAAGGTACATGAGGGCATTTCCAGTCCCAGGGGAGGGGGTAAACTCCAGCAAGACCCAACCCATCAGATGCTCTAACATTACACAGCCAACCAGTCCAGTTACAGTCCCAACTACATCCAGAATTATACTAAGTAATGTCTTTGAGAACATAGGAGGAAAATCCAGACTTACACAGATATAACTGAAATCAGACTATTTCTTCTCACCAAGGAGGTTCCATCATTCCAGTCCAAGTCTGTGTTTTACATGACACAACAGGATATATCACAGATATGCAAAAGCAGATTATCCACTTCTAGGAAAGATGGGTTAGAGACAGCACACAAGCTGGCTTACTGACAACTACAGCTAAGGTTTCACCTGGGAATGAGAGCATCTAATCACATGCCATAGACTTTGAACCAACTAAAGATATAGCTCATTTATCAATCCATGCCTGTTCCAAACAAGTAGTGAAAATAGCTCTTCTAGCTGTAATATAGCACCCAAGTCCAAAATAAAATTATATCCTGATTAAACCAATGCTCACTAGAGAAGTCACAGAATCAATGGAAGTTTGCAAATCAGTGATTTGGGGTGCCCAATTTGAAATACTCAAGAAACAAGATTTTGAGAAGATGGGTGTGCCTCTCAGACTGTATATACAAACAATAGTTAGGCCATCACCATAGTTAGTTTATCCTCAGTGAGAAAACATGGAGATAGTAGCTGCCTTCTACATTGTTATTTACTCTGTGAACCACAATGGGGTGTGCAATACATTTGAGAAGACTGATTCAAGAGGAAAGGGGACATTCAACTACATGAGAAGAATTTACACTGGTTTTTTCACCATTCATGTAGTTCATTTCCACAAGTTAAAAAAAAAATAAACCCAAACACTACTATCCAAAGGCAAATCAACTCTGGACAAAGATAAGATTGTTCAGAGGAGTTAGTGTCACCAACCTAAGAAGACTGCTGGAAAGGATAAAAGCTCCTGCTTCAGTTTTAGCTCAATTTCTCATTAGAAGGGATTAGAATGAAATTTTCATAGAAGCCTCTAATTCCTATGGGGTTTACCATCCTCATCTCAAGCATCTGGTATGGTCATCAGAGAAATGGTAGTACATTAGACAGACCACAAGCACAATCCAATATGGCAATTACTACATGTTTTCTTCTGCTTGATAAAAAGTTAAACAGTCCATCTGGTACCACTGTCAAAATGCAATCTTGGAACAAAGCACCAAGTAAACGTTTGTTTATGGACAGAAGAAAGACCAAATATGCTCACTAGAAGTTTAAATTCAATTCCAGAGATGCAAGATTACCTGCCCAAACCGCAGTATATCCCACCAAACCTTTGAGTGTTCTTTTTTGAAAAGCTACTATGTGAATTTTTCTTTAGATTGCAGAGAAAATGGGTATCATCACTGGTCTATATATTTGGGTTAGGAAAAGGCAGAGTTCATTTGTTTTATTTTTTAGATCAATGTGGGCATTTCAGTAGGATTTTGCTTCTCAGTGAGAAAGGGCAAAGAAACAAGAAGATGATTTTCTTCTAAATATCTTTTCTGTTCCTTTTGGTGCAAGAGGTACAGCAATCATCTCTCAGAACCAAATGAAAGACAGAACAAAGAATATTTATATCGGGAAGTTACTAGTAATATGTTATACTTAAACTCTCCTTTAGCCAAAGAGAGAAAAAGGGAGGGGAAGAAACTGCTGATTCTCACTGCTTTATCCAAAACAATAACTTTTAGTTATATGCTTAAAAAAAAAGGCAAAACATACTACTATGTGACCTCTAATTTCTTTTCGGGCCATCACAAGTGTGTAGGAATTAAATATTTTATTACCTGTTCTATCATTTTTATATAATTCAGCAAAAATACCAGATAAGTCAAACACATTGTTCTTAGAATTGAAGCTTAAATTCATGCTCAGACCCTGAGAAACACAGCCCAGCATCCTGTATCAACCCTCAGGAAATTCTCTTAAATGCAGATACTGAAGTCTGCCAGTCGCAGCAGACACACACTGACAGTGATGGATCTTCTCTCAAGCACTTTGTCAGGTAAAATGAGTATCACACATTAACCAATGTTAACGTGTGATACTACATTATTGAAATGGCAGTAGCAATAAACCAATTTTAAAAAGAAAATTAAAAAGAGAGCCTCTACACATACCCACTGTATGTCTTTCCTGACACTGTACTTAGAGGTTGAAGTGAAATCACTTACATTGAAAAAAGAAAGAATGGGGTAAAATCCTATCAGCTGTCTCAGACAAGAAAACATGAGAGCCTTTTCTAGCTCCTTTTGCCCTAAGAACATGCTAAACCACGAGAAATGTAATGGCAGGAGGAACAATGTGAGGACGCTATTTATAAAGCAAATGAAACAACATTACTCGCTTAAACTGTACAAGCCAGCACGTATAATGGGAAAAAAGTCTCTTTGGCTCTTGATATATATGAAACAGGGACAGTCGTGCAAGAAAACACATTTTTGAAGGTACTTTAATATTTCAAATCAGTAAGAAGCAAAAAGAAAGACAACAAAAGTGAAATATAATCTTTCACAGCATCTTCTCTAATCAGAACCTAGAGAATCGGACTCCACAATGAGAGCTCTGAAATGATCACTTCAGTTTTATGCCTTCACTCCTCAGCCTAGGCAGAAAAATAATACTTGTCCAGAATTAGAAAATTATTTGAAATCTACAGGTAACAGGTGACTTTAAAATGTTGTTCTACAAGAACTGTCTTCTTTAGGTACAATACTACAGAATTAATAAAAGATATTGTTTTCTCTCACTGGGTTAGTGGCTGGTTTTCCATGATTTCTTTCTACCTATTCAGTGACCAAAAATGTTTCATATCATTTTGCTTGTGTGTCTTATCTTCTGTCACTTAATAAGAAAAGAATTCTGGTTCTCCTGGCTCTTACCTCTGATCCTATCCAGATATGCAGAGTTCAGCACTTAGTAGAAGGAGACCTCAGCAGCAGGATGAAGTCAGCGTAAACTAAAGTAGAAACTTCCCCAACCCTGAACACACACAAAAAGTACATTCTGTGCTGTTAATATCATGCATTTCAGCAGGTGATAACTCTGGTGATGATGAAGGTACTTTAGAAACAGTTTCAATCACATTAACTGTTTTACTCTTAAATAGGTGGGTAAGCTTGAAGACAACCTAGGGCTCTGAAAAACTGAGGAAGGCCTGAAGCACATTTAACATAATATAAAGCTAAAAACACACTGGATATTTGCTTAGTCTTCCCTACAATAGATTCATTTCTACATCTGTCTGCAGTACTCTTGGAGGAAAAAAACAAAACAAAAAAAAAAATGTGTCTGGACAAGTTAGAAAGACATTCCTACACTCCAGAAAGCATTCAGCTCTGAGGAGAGGAGCCGGGAGAAACTAAAAATGGATAGCCTTTAGGAAAATACAGTGGAGCTGAAAGGGATATGATTAGTTCCATTGCTTGAAGAAAGGATTCAGCTTTCTAACAGATGGGGAGAAATGGCTTGTGTCAGGGGACAGAAAAGAGCAGAAATCAGAGCTTCAGTCAGTAGTCTGATTGTTGATCTAAGGCTACCTTTTATGTCCATATTCTGTGGTAATCACCTAAAACTTTAATGTAACATAAACTTTACAAACCTAAAATGTAATTTATGTTTTTTATCTAGGATGATCCACAGGAATGAAATTGATGGCTAACACCATTATTTTTGATATCCATGAAATACTTAAACTGAAAGAAGTGAAAAGGGAGGTTTTGTACCCACTAAGCTGATGGAGCTCTCACTGAGAAATGTGAAATTATGTAAATGTGGATTTTAAGAGCAACAGAGGAACTTTTTTTTATTATGCACACACAATCATGAACAAAGGTCGCCCAGTGGTTAGCTAGGCTTTACAGCAAACAGCTTATTTAGGAACCACACATGGGTATAATAAAAACTTGACATAAGTTATCAACAGCTACAGCAGTGATGTAAATTTATGACTTGTAGAACTATGGTTAATTTTAGCTGATTTAAACAGAAATTAGCTGCTGTGTTTCCTGGACTCAGATGAGATAGGAAATAGCAGCACAACTTGGACAAAACATGTTCACTCTAAAAAGACTACTAGTTTCTCAGGTCAAAAGCAGGCATAAGCATAGCACATATTTAATAAAGGTATCTATCTATCTCTCTCCACATTTAGTTAGTTATACCCAGAGTTTTAATTAATGTCTACATTTTTTTTATTTTTAATCACATTTTTCTGATGAGCAACACATGCAATGTCAGGCTCATGCATATTGAAATGTTTTTTATTAACCATTTGCTCACAAGATGAGTCAGAGGACAGTGAAATTCCACTAATACTAGTTATAAAATCTGGGAAACCAGAACAAGCAAAAAGGAAAAAAAACCCAACAAACTAGTAGTTCAAAGTTCATGAAAAAAAATTACATTCTTCACGTACTTATAGATTTCTGAAGCATAGCTTTGCATTTTATTAATATTTATTAGTAAAATAAGCCACATAATCATTCATTGTTCATGTCCATCATCATGCAGTATAAAAATATCAGTAGATATTAATTTCCAAGGGAATTCCTCAAGAAATTTAAAATTAATATTAACATGACATGCCAATTTCACATCTACCAATATGCATTTGAGATCGGTGAGGCTAGTTCCCACTTTGCAAAGCTTTTGCACTTCTCTATATCACACTTTTGGTTCAGAGGCTTTACCTCCCAACAGGGTAGATGTCTAAAATCACCACTTTTTCTTTTAAAGATTCACAGAATTTTATGTATTTATAATTGTGGATTTTGTGTGTGTCTAAAGATGCAAATACAGTATCTTATTAAGTGTTCCTAAATCACTAGTTCTCATTACTTTCAAACACAGTCCATTGTTGGTAGCATATTGACCTCTACAAGTGCCTTGAAATCACAGAATTTTACTGTATCTAAATTACTACTAAAGATGCATTTCATTTGCAAGAAATCCCAGACTTCATGCTGAAGAGTAAAAATAACATGATCTCTATTAGAGCGATGTTGCCCTTAAGAGTGCACTGTACATCACAATACTGGAGCATATTGTGGGATTTATTCATCCAAGTGATTAAGCACAAGTGTGAGTATTTGAACCAAATGTACAATATATAAAAAAACTGACAAACCTAATGGTTAGATTTTTCAAATGCTCCGAGCTGTAGCTTCACTAAAAAAAGGTAAAGTCATCTCTGCTAGACAGATTACTCTGGTAACTCACCTAAAGAAGAAAAATAAAAGATGCTTATGTTCTTAATTTAACCATCACATTTAAAAATATTTTTAGTAAACATATAATGGATAAATTTTCCGAATCACATCGTACAATGTCTTTCTAGACTTTCACAAAGGATAGTTGGGGTTTTTTTCCACAAAGTCATGCTCTTCTTTAGCAATAACAACCAGACATGCAGTAGTAGGATATTAGGAAGATGGGAGGACAAAAGGTAAGTTCACTTGCACCACTTACAAGTCAGTTTGCAGCATAGTATGTGTACCAGTAACACCTTTACCCAATGCTAGTTAAATCTGATGGAGTTTTGTGATAATTTTATTTATGCCCTAATTCATAAAGTAGATTAAGTATTTGAGATACCTAATATTATGTTTCATTAATATATACAACAAACTACCCTAATAAAATAAATTTACCAGAGTATTTCTCAGCCCTGTAACTGCACTCATTTGAATAATTCTATTGCCAGTTCACAAACTTTTCCAAAAAGCTTCCCAACAAGAGAAAGTTTCAAGACTAGAATAACAGAATTATTGCTGTGATCAAAGCCCCAGCAGGTAGATAGGATGCAGAAACAGGAATTAGATCAGAAGTCTTTAAGCCTTATTGTTACCATTGTAGCCTGTCAATGAGTAGAGTGTCTTTCTTGCTCACTTTCCTCTGAAGAGTATCCTGCCTTTCACCAGCACCTTGCAGCATCACACGTGTCCTATGAACTTTGCTCCACTAACCTGAAGTAATCTGCAGTTAGCTGACAGACCACGGTCAGCGCCTATCCTTTCGGAATGGCTGGATTTTATCAATATTGTACAATCCAGTACGTAAAATGAGTCAAGCTAGTTTCCTGCTAGGCAATACATTACCTCCAAATACATAAAGTGATTTAGCACAGGAAATACCAACATGCAGAGGCAGCTCCCCCATGCTATCCACATGCACAACTACCAGTTTGCTGCAGAAATGACACTTCAGTGCATTGAGCTGGTTACATTTGCTTTGATTTTGCCAAACTGCAATCACATCTTCAATTCAGTGAATCTGTATCCACTGCATACAAGTCTGGATTTCCCTTTGGGATTGGATCTACACCTAAGCTTTAATGAACACTTTTACTAAGCCTAAACTAATTTTTGGGCTGGGTAATGCGCTTAAAAGTTACACGATCAAATCCTTGTAAATTCACCCCGACAGCCTGTCTTTACTTCCAGTAGCTGAAGAACTGACTCTTCAGTTATTATACACACGATCCAGAAAAGTTTGCAAATTGATGTCATTGGCACTGGTATACCAATTCCCAAGTTCCAGCCATCCTTCTAGTAATACACTTATGCAGCATTTTATCATAGAGAATTGACCACAGGTTTTTGAATACTGTCATAAGGGACATTAAGAGGTCACTTCTGTACCTTGCTTCAAGCATAGTATAAACCATGCTTTGATCATTCTTGATAGGTATATACTTAACTTATTTTCAGTGTTCTCCAAGAACAGACCAGTCTCCTGACAAAATATTTAAACACTTCATTTCTTTTTTTAAGAGAATGTCACCAAAAACTACTACTAATCCATCTTCCTGATGTTCAAGTCCATTACTACTTCTACTCACCACAGAGATAATATTGTTATACTGGTTCTAGAGCAGGTTTGCAGACCATTATGTCACCCCCTCTTGTACTGCCTTCATCAGGTTAAAGAACTCAGTCCATTCAGCCTGTCCTCATCCTCCTAACATCAAAGATGCTCAGTGCTTTTCCTTCATTTCTCGGCAACCAGTCCAAACTCAATTGCCTTCATGTTGGGACAACTAGTTGGATAGACGAGGAGAGAGCAGTGAAGGTTGTCTACCTAAAATTCTACAAAAGCTTTTGACACTTATCCATGATATCCTCATAGGCAAGCCCAGAAACTGCAGGCTGGAAAAGTAGACATTGAGGTAGATTGAGAACTGGCTGAATAGCAGGGCTCAGGGTTTTTATCAACAGCACAATCTAGCAGAAGGCCTGTAACTAGTGGTGTCCCCCAAGGGTTGATACTGGACCCAGCATCACTTAGCTTATCCATCAATTTGGATGAAGGGATAGAGTGCCTTGTCTGCAAATCTGCTGAGGATACAAAGCTCAGAGGGGCGGCCAATACCCCAGAGGGCTGCACGGCCTTTTAGAAGGATCTCAAACACTGAAGGGATGGGCAGAGCAGAACCCTTTGAACCTCAGCAGAGGCAAGTTCAGGATCCTGCACCTGGGAAGGAAGAACCCCTGCTGGCACACCAGTACAGGGTGGGGGCCAACTGGCTAGAAAGCAGCTCTGCTGAGAAGCGCCTGGAGGACAACAAGCTGTCCATGAGCCAGCAATGTCCTTGTGGCCACAAAGGTTTATGGTATCCTGGGGTGCTTTAGGAAGAGCATTGCCAGCAGGTTGAGAGAGGTGATTCTGTCCCTCTACTCAGCCCTGGTGAAGCCACATCTAGAGTGCTGTGTCCAGTTCTGGGCTCCAGCACAGAGATACCTGGAGCTCCGGGAGCGAGACCAGCAGAGACCTACGAAGAGGGCAAAGGGACTGGAGTACCGTACTTATGAGGAAAGACTGAGGGAGCTTAGCATGTTCAGCCTCACAAAAAGACAACTGAAAGGGAATCTCATCAATTTCTGTGAGTATCTGAAAAGAGGGTGTCAAGAGCAGGAGGCCAAATGGTTCTTTTCCTATTGCTTGGTGGTGCCAAGCAATAGGACAAGAGGCAATGGGCAGAAACCGATGCACAGGAAGTTCCACTTGAGTATGAGGAAGAACTTCTTTGCTGTGAGGGTGACTGAACACTGAACAAATTGCCATGGGAGGTTATGGAGTCTTCTTCCCTGGAGATATTCAAAAGCCATCTGGATGCAATCCTAAGCAACATGGCCTAGGGAGCCCTGCTTGAGTAGGGAAGTTGGACTAAATCATCTCCAGGAGTTCCTTCCAAATGTCCTGTTCTGTGAATTCTTTCTTGAAGTGTAATGTTCATAAAGGGACATAACATTCCAGCTGAAGGCTTACAATGGAAAGAGGGGAGGAAAATAAATGTTGTCCTTCCTGTTACAGTTCTGTTCAAATCTTTATCAATAAAGAAACACAGCTAAGTCTTGTTTCTCTTGTGACTTAGCATTGGATCTTTCTCCACAGAACCTCTGCTTACTCCATTGCTTCTCATCCACACCTGTGCAAGCAATTACTACCCCCTAAATAGTCATTCAATCCACCTAATTTCATCCTATACTTTTCAGATCCCTTGAGTTCTAATTTACCAAAATTATTTTGAGTTCATCTTGAATTCTGATCCCATCCCCTAACAAATGCAGCTCACCCCAGTTTGCTTCATTAAAGCCTTTAATAAAACAGATAAGTCATCAATGAAATCCTCAGAATCAGGCCCCAAATAGACCTTGGGTAGACCCTTTTATTTTGGGTACAAATAACACCTCTTTGGTACAATTGCCCAACTGGTTGGAAGTCTACCTTATAGCATTTTCACCTAGACAACATGTCTTAAATGCGTTACAAAAATGTTGCATAAGACTATTTTAAAAGCTTTTCTAAATCCAGGATACAGAGGAATTTATTGCTTTGCCTCTATCCGTACATATTTTGCCCTATCATAGAAGGGGGTTATATTAGTTAGATGTAATTTGTTCTTGAGCTATTTCTGGCTGCTCTTCATCCTCTATTTCCTAGATATTTCCAAACTGTACATTAATTTGTTACACAATTTTGCCAAAGATTAAAATCTGCCTGACTAGTCTAGAAGGTGCCCTGCTTCTTTCCTCTCATCAACCCCTCACTGTTTTAAAAGATAAGCAAGGACTGTCCTTTTCTCAGTTTTTTTAGTACCTCGTCCACTCTCCACAAATTCTAGAGGTACTTATTGAACAGCTGAATAAATCACTATGGTCAAGGACAGATTCAAATGACAGGGGAAAAATCCAAGGTTTACTTTCCTATCCATGCAGAAACATCACCCTTTTTTCAGGGATATTAACTGCACTAGCCAGCAGCATACAATTGTCCCGTTGAGTGACAATGGATACAAAAGAGTTAAAAAATCAGCCTTCTCAGCATCCATCCTTAGAGGCACAAGACCATCTTTGTGTATTACATCCCAGAATTTTGCTCTCCTGAACTGGAGGCAGAACAATTCCTTTCAACCAGCAAAATGGAGGAAGAAATCCTTCAAGCTTTCAGACCAGATTGATCACTCAAGAGACACAACTAACTCGGGTAAATGTCCAAACTCGAGGTTGCTTTCTGAATTGATGCTTTTGAGGTTTGCTCATACCAATCATTAGTCACTACCATTTATTAGCTTGCAGATAAACTGAAATACATCCTGGGAAAGAGAGAAAACTATTCTCCCAGGACCTCGGTTATTGATTTTATTTATTAACTAAACTTAAGCTAAGGCAAAATTAATAACATTCTACAGGCGTAGCAGAAACTTGGAGGAGAAACTGTGTGAAAGCAGGCCTCTCCCATTTGTATACCTCTGAAGAGGTCAGCTTCTATCATAGGCCTCACAAATTCAGGACCATAAAGATGAGTGAGCACTAAACACCAGTAGACAGAAGTGAGGCACGCACCAGGTTGTTTAGAGGCACACCAAAGGACTCCACCAGCACAGCCCTCAGAAATGACCCCTGCCACACTGATTCTTAGACCCTAAGCAAACAGGCATGCACGAAAAGACATTGAATTTCTCATGTCTGACAGATGGGAAATTTGGAGCTGACTAAACACATGCCCAACCCTATATCCTTAGCCCAGATAGCACTTCATTGACCCCTGGCTGATGGAAATGCCAGAAGAGTATCATCTGAATGTGACCCCTTAATGTAGTCCATGTGTGAAAACCTTAAGAAACAGTTCTCTTTCCAGTGGAGGCCAGGAAACAAATGAAAAACGTTCACTGAAGTCAAGGGATTTACATTGGCATAAATCTGACACACAGAAAAATTAGGGATCCGAACTCTATCCTCCAAACTGAGGCCAAAAGGATCCCATGGAAAGATCTTCTACAGCAGTTTCCATATCCATAGCCACACTATTCTGTTCAGAAACATAAAATAGCTAGTGCTATATTCTGTAACACTAAAGAATACAAAATACTGTCCTGAAATAAGAAAGATTCCTTTGAAGAACTTTTTTATGTAGACCCAAAGGCCTTTCCAAGTTAATTAAGTTTACCAAAAGGGCCTAGGGGCATAAAGTACTGAAATTATATTGAAATTCAATAGGAAACTGGCCACTAAATCTTATTTTGAAAATCCTAGTGTCAACTAATTATTCGTAAAGAGTGGCTCTTCAGAAACATTTACTTCTCTAAATAGATATTCCCACTGTATGATCCTTGCCTAAACAAATTTGTATTTCCTTCAGCACAAACATATTTTTACACCAATATTTATAGATTGCACCACCGTGATTCATTAACAAATAAAGACCATTTTCTGTGCACACAAATGACTTAAAGAATATTAAAATAAATTCTAACTTCCTTGTTGGTTCTGGAAGGGCATATTCTTATTGACATCTTTATTTTGCAAAAATGCTCCTAGAGACATATTTGGCAAATAATATTGCTCTTGCAGATCTCACTGCTTCAGGAACATGACTTCTCTGAGGAAACACTAGATCTTGTAACAGAAATATCTTTAAATCTTTTAGATAGCCAGTCCACAGGGAAAGGTTTAAGAAAGGATCAAAGCTTGTCCTTTCAGCTTGAATTATTCCATTACAGCTGAATGTGACATAATTACAAAAGATGTTGGATGTGGAATCTCATCAGGATTATCTGACACTCATCTTTGTTGAAAAAGTCTCCCCAGCTGTTGCTCTGATAGCACAAATGTGACAGGAGTGCAGAACACAAAAGTAGTTGCAAGTGACTGCTGCTTTGGGGCTGGTTTAGGCTCTGTGCAGCACACTGTGACTTTTCAGCCACCTCAAATATTGAGGCTGTTTAGGACTGACTTGCAGGTGAGAGGGAATACAGAGTATACTATTGAATTTCTAAATCAGAAAATTTGTTTGAAGCAGCCCATAGACCAATATGGGCTTTATGTTATGTTGCTGACAGACACAAGGAATTAATCTTCTTTCTTATGCAAGGTCAACATAACTCAGTGAGTAGCTACTCATTGCCTTTTTTCATCCCCCTTAAAAAGCTTGCTATATTGTCTGAGTTTGTTTTCATTGAGATCAGAACACAGTGCTTCTTGCAACATGTAAGATAAAGCACATTCTTTTTACAATCTACATTTCTCTCTGCATTTGATTCATTCGAAACCAGTACATACAACTTCAAATAGGAATGAGCACGTTTCCTATAGTGCTACTATATTTGTATGTACATATATTGTTTTTTTTTATTCTGTGGAAGGAGCTCAGTTGTAAACTATAACATCAAACATCAAATCTTGAATAATTACCCATTCCAGAGGATTTGGTAGCTGTAAAAATACTTTTCTTTCCTTCCTTGTCATGGATTACATTTCCTTCATACATTATTAATGAAGTTAAACTACTAGTAACATGCCAAATGTGCTGCATAGGAGATTTGTGCCTAATCCAGCACAAAACAGGCCCAGTCACATAATGATAGAAAAAAAAGAACAAATGTCAACAGTTTCACACTGGGACTAGATTAAGCGGACCATACTTACTGATTCCTTACACAGGGATTATCTCACTTTTAGTGTTATGAGAAGACAAGCCACACTTCTATATTATTAACACAGAACTGCACCTCAAAAAGAAACACCAGAGTCCCCAAACCTGCTTACAGACACACACACAGAAACTGTCATTTATTAAACATCACAAACTCTTTTGGATAACAGATGTAAAACCAATATATTAATAGTAATATATATCAAAAATATCCTCCTGCTGCTTTAGATCTCAGTCCAACTTTCAATGGAATTTGTGCATAACCCTTAAGAAGATATTACTTACAATTAGACTCCAACTGAATCCCAATTAAATTAAATAGCTGGTGTCTATGGTCTTTACCTTCATACCACGAAAAACTTTCTTTGGCTTAGGATCCAGCTGCCAACAGCTAGCATATATTAGCCTGATAAGTAAAGTGCTCACTGAAGGCAACAAAACTGTACTAACTCTTAAGCATTTACAGGAACAGGCATTTGGCACAAAACTGTCTGACAACTAAATAATAATAATGTCCAAACAGACCTAGAATTTGTGGGGTTTAATCTCCTATCTACAAGGTATATTCACTAAACTCCCTAGAGCATAGGCAGATGTTGACTGAGATAACAAAGGTATGGTTTTGCAAGATGAAGAATATTGGTTTGAGATGCTTACTGCTGTATCAGGAACACTGAAGCCATGACACAGACTGCAGAGCCAGTGAAAACTTGCTTTGTCATTTCACATTTGTTAAAAATGTTTGAGGAGTAGCTGTCCCAGCAGACTGGGCGAGATCAGGTGTCATCTGTCTACACCACTCTTCACTTTGTGCTGGATCAGGTATCGTCTGTGCTACTGCAGCTGGCATTGGGCTGGTAGCAGCAGCACAGCTTGTGCTGTGCCTGGCTCAACACAGCACAACTGAGTGCACACACTGATCCAGGCCTAATTAGTATTAGCAGAGATCTGGCAGGAAGGATTGTTAAATCACAAACTAAATCTGCAGCTCCAAGTTGCTCTTTTACAGGTAAACAGGCCTTAAACAGTTCTGTCTTCCAACTTTAGCCCTGCCCAGTCAGAGCTACCCAGTCTCTGGAACTTACCTTTGTCAAAAGTCAAAAATTACATGTATATTGTGTGTGTTTTACAATTTGGGGCACTTCAGAAACCTGGACAGGAACCTACAAAAGGCTCAATGACAGCGCAAGGGCAAGTTATTCCCAACAAAGCCATGCTCTAAGCCAGTTTCAACAGCACTTACGGATAGACACCTTGTATGATAGACATCTAATCTGTTCAGGGTCCCACAAAATGCACTGGAATATACAGAGCAAATAATTAAAATCAAATGAGAGTTTATTCCACACATTGTATATTCATTCTGAGCACTCTTTTCCACAAACAGGGGGAAATCGAGTGAGCAAAAAGAAACTAAGAGGTTATTTTGTGTAAGCTCCAAAACATTAGTAAGTCCAAATAATTATATAGTCACTAGCACATAAAAACTAATTTGCTGACTAAAAGCCTGGGCTTATACTCCCTTACCGAGAGCATGAATCATTGCAGTCGTGAGAACCCATGATCTCAGTTTCTTAGGGCTTTCCCCTAAAACTCATGAAGAAAACAGAATACTGTGTCCACCAGACAACCTTCCTGCATGTCTTCTGCACACACACATGTGGAGGAACAGAGTGGGAAATGCTAAAGGCAGAAGAGGAAGAAAATAACCAAAGCATGTGTTCAGGAGAGATGACTGAGATGTATGAATCTCTTTTTTTATAAAGAAATAATCTCCTGACTGCTAGAAAGTGTCTGCTGCACTATCTCCATGGAGCCCCTCCACTCCAAACTAGGCTTAACATTTGTTCCTCTCATAGCACTCTAGACCGTGTAACTCTGTAGAGTTGTTCTGATGGAGCTTTCTGCAAATACTCCGTGAAATGCAGTTTCTCACTGCAGAAGGGGGCCCATGAGGAAAATGCTAGTCAGCATCAAATTCTTTCCACAGTCTATGGACATTTATTAATCCAGGCCTTTTCCTCCCTAGTCCAAGGCCTTGGATTTCCCTAAGCTCTGTTTGGACCCCACAGGCAGCAAGAAATAATGTTTCTGAAGAGACTGAATATGAAGGTTAGGGAATATCCTAGCATAAAGGTTTCCTGCTTTGCAAATCTCATTACGCTACATGACTCCATAGCGTTGTAAACAGGACATTGAAAAATAAAATTTAAGTTCAAGTTCATGTGACTTTGCTGGCACACTTTCTGTTACTAAAATATTCATTTTTGACCCCATTAAATGTGTCAAGTATGAACTGTCAGGCTTCAAAGCAATATAACACCACGAGTTGCATGCTCAGCTTCAGTAAATACTAATTCATAATTGCAGCCTACATTTACCCAGTTTCAAAGTAGTTACCAAGCCAGAAGACAGTCATTACATTTCATTCGGTGAAAAGAGCACATCCCAAATGAGGTGTCTTTAAAGAAAAGAAACAGGACAACTTGCACTGACAACGTTTATCCTTTGTACTATGCAAAGCTCTCCTGATTCATCACCTATTCATCTGCCGCAGCCACATTACTGCCCTATATCTGTTTGCATCTTAAATCACAGCCCTACTGCAAACTCTCACCAGTTATGCGCCCATAGTAAAGTACGAGTCCCATTCCAAAATGGTCTACTGGAAGGAAGTCTAGGAACTACTGAGGGATTAGAGTATAAAAATTCCACAATTATTTTTTCTGTCTTAATTGCTATTTCCCTAACTATGGTCATTTCTTCTAATCTGTTACATTTAACATTTTGTTTATTTGTTTTAGGCACTTGAGATCAGAAAGGTGCAAGAGCAGTACTGTTTTTTAATGCACAGAGAGTTTCTAGTATTACTCCACTCTGGAGAAGAACAGCTGAAGTTCAGAACACTAGCCTTATTCATACCTTTTTTTTGAACCCTGGCTTTCTCCCCCACATACTTAGACCTGCCCCAGGCATCATACAAAAATCTTCTAAGTACACACTTGTCAATCATCAAGAGCATGTCAATCACTAGCTGCAGCAAAGGTAGAAATTTATGAGTAGAACAATTTTTATCTGCTAATAAGGAAAACAAACTAAATGGCTGCTTACTGGAACACACGGGACAAGGTTGTTAACAGATGTACTGAATAACCATCTAAGCTTTGGAGGTTGGTAGAATTTCACTACCATTCGGTTTTTAGGCCTTTAATCATTAATTTTGGCACATGCGCACAAGGTTTTTGACAACTCAAACACTAAAAAATACATATACATATGTACCTAGTGACGTGCAAAGATATTTCCCCAAGAAGAACAATAAGGAACACATGATCCTAAACCAGAGTACTTAATATTATCAGCCCATAAAGGGTTTCTGAAGATACAGCCTGTACTTCTATGTCACAGAGTTACAATTCCTTGACCTGAGAGTTTTCCTGAAGAATTATCTCACTGTGCCATGTACTTGAGCAATTCTCTGCTTAAGTTACTCCAGAAGAAAGAGAAAACTGTCTCCTTCCATACCCCCAAGATACAAACAGAAGCAATCTCCACATTTTCCCCAAACACAACAAGCAAGACTGCATATGGAAGTAGACCAGAACAGGGTAAATTTTTTTCCTTGAAAGACTGCTAACAGTTCCATGATAGACAGGAAAAGCCCTACGAGTCCCACAGAATAGATTTCACTTGTGCTCCAGGTAACATTTCCATATGAAAAAAGCCAGAAGGCTTGCAAAATTGGAGGCCTGCAACAAAAGAACCTCTACTTGTTGATGTATGGTTTATGCTATACACAGTAAAATAAATGAAGCCAATGAATGTTTTACAAGTGTGATGTTAGTATTCTGTAAAGGATATTTCTCCATTAGAAAACTGTGATACTTAAAATGGATTCAGAGGGACTAATAAATTGGTCCAGTAGGTGTTAATCAATAATATAAATGAATAACCAATGAAAAACTGCCACTAGTATGCCAAAGGGGAAATCATCCAAGAATGAAATCGGTGCAATAATACAAGTGCATTGTATCCTTCAACAAATACATGTAAAGCATACTGGATAGAGACCAATTCCCAATACAAAACTATGTGCTCCTTTAGACTGCCTCAAAATACCTGATTTTATGAGGAATTTTTTATAGGATAGATTTTTTTATCTAATTGTGAGCACTTACATGTCAAATTCAAAGATGCACATATGCTGTGCTTGTGCACTGGATATTTTGTTTAAATTTTGTAGGATTTTCCCCACCCCCGCCACGTTTAATTATTCTTGCAGACAGCTTTTTGCCAGAGCTCTGAACCCTAGAGGAAAATCCCTGGAGATTTACATGAAAAAAGCTGGCGTTCCCTCTTATTTGCCTATTGAACACACGCACAGTGACAGATTGTTTGGATGGGCAAAGCCTATCCTGTTTTAACATCTGAAACATCTGTCCAAGATCCTCAGACAGTCTGCATGCATTTACAAAGCTCTGACTTTGCTCAGGTTTATAATACTCGTTTTACAGTGCTTAGAGTGCTGCCCACAGCTTCTGCAAGAGATGAACTTTCCGATTTTTGCCACTCAAAATTCCCTCTCAGGCACACACCACTAATCTCCCAAGTTCATTTGGCTGTTTTAAAACCTTTGGCAAAAACTCACAGAACACCTGGTACAAATTTTTATATTTGAAATTAAATCAGATACAAAAATCTATTCATGGAATGCTTGAAGTTATTGGAAATACTTCCTTTGATGACAGAGGAAGCTGAAATACATCTTTCATTTTCCAGCAGGGACAAATGGACTAACACCTTCTAGGATTATTTTTGTCCTTTGTATTAAACCTTCTTTCCCCCACCACCACCACCCAACCACTGGCTCTTCTGGCTGATCACATCTCCACAATCTGCCATCCAACAATACTAAAGGAGCGGCTGCCATAAAGCTGGCAGCAGGAATTTTGACTCAAGATTGGCAATATTGGTGCTGAATATTTGGATTATTATCAAAAGACAGGTCAAAAGTGCCTAAGATGTCCAGAAAAATTTTACATCTTGCAAGAGATGTGGACATCAATATCAGTATCAAGCTTTATCTTCTATGAAGACTCAATGGCTACTTTTTGTCAACACTGGGGCAATAAAATCCACATTCAGTTAACTTGATCTTTTAAAGCCTCACACAGCAGTGTTATAGCATGAGTTGTCAACATTCGTGCTTGTCTTGGAAAGTGCTGAGAAGCAGCTCATCGGAAAGGGGACTGCTGGTATACAAAGTCCCAAAGGCAGCCTCATGCCCAAAGCTGCTAACCTTCTCATGAGGGACAAATGTCCTTTAGAGCAGCACTGCAGTTTTACAGGTGCTGATACACAATGCTGATCTCAGCACCACAAAACCATATCACCACTCAACTCAGCCAGTGTTCAAACCTCAGATGATCTTTTCAGAGAAGTTGTGCCTTTACTGTTCATTCAGCAACTGGCATCACCTCTCTGCACTGGGGATCTGAAGGTTTCTCTGCCTTATATTAACAAATTTCTTTTTAAAATCTAGATTCCTTTGGAACAGAGAGGTGTGATAGATTATCTAAAAACCAGGAAGAAAATAATAAAGACAAAACAATAGAAACCAGTGAATACCTTACGCATGTGACCTAGGTATACCAAGGAGTTGATGTGTAGGTATACCAGGGAGTTGAGTGACCCTAACGTGTCACTCTCTTTTATATTATTTCCCACTCATCCCCCACACATAAAATTATATGGCAAAATCCCCACTGGAGAGAGTTTGGTCTCAAGTCTAAGCTGTCTTTTTACTGTGCCTCCTCAGGGGAGAAAAGTTGAAGCAGCAGCAGTTTTATATCACCTTCACATTTTCTCTCCTTTATCCCTGGGCTAGTCCCATGCACAATAGTTCACACCTAGCTTCATATGGACTCAGAGTCCACTTCTGGCAGCCAGGAGTTCCTAGCACACTGAAATGTTACCGCCTACTCACTCTTGCTCAGGAAAGGGTGCTTACACTGAACAGGAAAGCAGAAGCCTTTTCAGGCAGCAGAAGTGCCATCCTGGTGACCTTCTGTCAACAGAGGAGTCTTTCAGCCATGGGTTAAGCCAACATTGCAGCTACTTCACACTACCAGGTAGCTGAGCTGGAGAGCTGTCTGCTCATCTTTTCTGCAGTTTAGGAAAAAAAAAGAACAATAATCATGAATAGGAGGCCTTTGACAGGCAGCACAAACAGAGTATGTTTTGTCAGTAACGCCATGTAAATCTAGCAACAGATATGATATGTTGACAGACGTAATAATGTGCAGCAGGAGCACAAGTGTGCCTAGCCCTCCCACAGGTATCCAGCAAGCTTTTCATGCTCAGATCTACAGTGACTGGATGCATGCAGCAGGTGCAGGAGGTTTTAAGATTGCTCCCACATCGCTGCTGCTCACAGTGGTTTGCTGGCTTTATTTGAGGCATTTAGCAGACTCTGAGCCCTTCTAGGCTTGGAATTGATAGCTGCCAGACTGCACACAAGAAGATGCTCATTGGAGTTGAAAGTAAGAGAACATCAGCAGTCTGTGTTTTTAAAATTCTGTTCTTTCCCCATCTCTGTATTTAGGAATAAAATTTAAAGTACGTATTTTTGCAAGCATTGGTTGTTATGGCTTCAAAACAAAACATATTTTAACACACAGGACCCTTGAAATGTTGGACAAAATTCTCCAAGTCAATAAGAGACATTAAAGTATTACACAGGTTGAAAAAAGGTATTATATTTAATAGTCCCCTCCAATTCAACTCAAGGCTTGGGATGGTTCTTTTTATCAGCACTATAGACAACTGCCCCCATTCCCCCCAAAGCTGATTGTTATAGCTCCCACGTCATCAGCTATTTCAATAAAAATTGAGTTGTGACAAAGTGTGCAATAAAGTCTCAGTACATACAACAACAACCAAAAAATGTTTAGAATATCCTACTCTATGTACATCTGCCAAACTAATACCTATCAATCTGCTACCAAACTTGCCGATGATATCCAAATATGCATACTATTTCTAGAGCAGCTTTGGTAATTTTTAATAAATTCCTTCTACATTGAAGAAATTGAACATATAATTTCAACCTATTCTTAAACAAATAGGTATTAATTATTTTCTTCAGATATTAGATTCAGATTTTATGTTAATTTTGGAGGTAAAAATTAATATTTTAGTTGAAATGACATTCTTTGCTACTCATATGGCTTTATAAAACAGAGCCCAGTAGTGGTGGCTTTTTTAATATCCATTATACAAACGTTCACTGCAAAATTCCTGTTCCTTCCAGGAAAAGCATGCATGGTCTTGCTTCAGCTCCTTTTTAGCAAATCTTTGACTCCAATTCAAATTATTTTGCTCAACCATATACTGTATCTTAAAAAACTGCAGTAGTAAAGGTGATTAGCATCAATTCTGGCCTTCCATAAAACTTCAAGGACTTCAGTGGCTTAGGCCTATTCAGAAATGTTTTCAGACATTGTTAAAAAATATATCACAATGTTATGGTTTGCAGAATGATTTCCTGCACTCATTTAGAAATGCCTAAATAAGTGGTAAGAAATCATCAGGAAATGAAACAATTTGTAGTTGGAATAAAGCAGTCTTCCCAGCATCTCCAGGACAGCTGGTCTATAGTATCCCCATCATTCATCATTTGAGCCCACAGCAGATAAGTAACAGATCATGAACTCAAACATCTGGACAATTCAACATATACCTTTCCTGGGATCTCTTTATAAATATCATTCACTTTCTGGGTTTTAAGCAGAGTAAGTTAGACATAACGTTACCACCACCACCCTGCTTCCATTTTTATTGATTAACATGACTTCATAAAGTTGATAAATTAAGCTCAACCATTATTTGAGATATGCTCCATGCTTTCTATACTTGAAGCTACGTGCCTCTCCGGATATATATTTTTTGAAGTGACCACACATATATTTTCCAAAAAGCACTCACATATCTAACTGCAATCTTGATTGTGCTTCTGCCACCTTTGCAAGCCTTTCCCATCATTTTTATTTGACACTTGCTATTCAGGTTCCAACTTCACCTGATCCGCAGTTTTCCCCAGATAATTCCACCTGCCAGAAAAAAAAAAAGGCAGGGGAAAGCAGGTGTCAAACAATTCATCAGCCAAATAGTCAACACAGATTATTTACATCTGAAACCTATTAAACTGGTAAAGTCATAATGGATAAGGAACTCTAAGATTTGAACACACCGATCTCCTAGCTCTGCCATAGAGACCTGCAGCAGAGTCTTGAGCAAAATGAACTATCATGCCATTATCTGCAAAAGCCCAATTATAAAGCTACTCCTACCTCTCTGCCTACGAGAAGCTTGGCAGATCCTACATGAGGCAACAAAACAACGCTCTCCAGGGCCTTTTGAGCAAGTTCTGAGAGCAGCAATGCTCCACACACAGTGTGATCCAAGAGTTTCCAGCACCATAGCACCACCTCAGCACAGCGCTGGACCCACACTGATGGGGTCCAGTACCTTGTTGACACAAAGGAGCTGCTCCCAGACTCAGCTCAGTTGGTTCTTTCTCAAGTAGACCATGCTACTTGGCACGTCACAGGTACACACCAAAGCTGCAGCCCTCCAAACACACAGCCATGGTGAGGCCACAAGCTGGTCATGCATGACAAAACCCTGTCCTCTCTCAAACTGCAGGTATGCTGCTACACAAGAACGTGAGGTGGTGATCCACATTGTCTGTTTTAACCACTTTCTGTGGGAATGGGTTGCATTTGTGGCTTTAACTTTGTCATAATCCTCAGGAGGACCAAGATTTTATCCAAAATCTTCCCAAATGGATTTTCCTCATCAGGAAGAGAGCATGGAGATATGAATGATACTTGACAAAAAATGATAGAAGTAGGGAAGAACTTTCTAAGAGAGTGGACAACATTATCTCTCCTGATGCTAGAAAATGACTTTAGAGGAAGATGGTCATGATTTATTGGACAGTTGAAAAGTCTACCTATTTACAAGAACTCAGCAGACAAAAGATCCTAAAATGTGCATGTAAGAAATAACTAAATATGCAAATTTTTGCCTTTAAATAAACTGATTTATTGAATTAACTTGATACGGTAAGTATTACAAGATCAGTAACATTTTTATTGATGAAAAGGGAGAAAAAATTAACAAGGGAGTTTTTAGATGCTGGGTTTTTTATATTCAGTGTATGCACTGAATATACACCACCTATTAAGAGTCACCGGTTTCCTCCCTCCTTTCTACTCACATACTTACCTCCCACAGACAGGTAGGTAACTCCTTCAGCCACTGCTTATTTGCTTTGCTGGGAGAAGTAGCAATATAACCAACTCTCCTTACAATTTCTCCCTAATTTGGTAAGTGATTCATCACCGACAAGAATGATGGCAATGCCCATCTCTTCAATGGATTATGTTATCACTACAATAATTTACACTGCTAAATACATGTGTGGTTCAGCTCACACTTCACTTAAATATTCAACTAATGAGAGCTTTCCCCTCGATATTCCTTGCTGTAACAGCAGCCTTTCCAAGTCACAGGAAATCTCTGCAGCCACTATTTAACTCTACAGTAGCCTTAATGATCGAGGTTTTTAAACCACCTATATCATCCCAACTCCCCAACTAAAGAGAAGTGAAAACAAAGTGAAATTTGGACATGCATTAATCACCCTTATCTGTTTCTGTCACCACCAAGGACAGGTAGAGAAACAACACGGAGTCCAGGCTCAGGGATAAACGGAAGAGCTTTAATAACTTTTCCAAAAGCTTTTATATGTTAGTTCGCTAAAGTGTGTTAAATGGCATAAGGTAATTGGTGCTTTAGGCCATCCACCCCTTGAGGGGATTGACCAAATTCTAAGATACCCATTCCTAAATATTTTTCTAGTTAGAAACATAACAATACTGCAAAACAACCTGCAGGTGCAAGAAGTTTACAAAACTGTAGCACTGTTTCGAGCAGCCTGCATGGGAAAGACAGAGCTCTCACAAAATACTGCAGAGAGCTGAAGAAATTCCCTGCTAAACCTTTTTCAGTATCCATACTTATCTTTCCCCCTGCCAAGTCTCCCACAGTGCACACACATTGAACTGAATTTTTTACAGAAAAGTAACGTTCATGCAATGACACTTGTTAAGTCTGTAGTAAGAGCATCTGTCTGAAAATAAATACAGAACATCCCAGCACAGCCAGAAACATTTGGGCCTACATTTAGTGTACAGTCTGTGTCACACTCTGTGGTGGTACAGCCACAGGCACCCTGCCTAGGCCACACTGTGATTGTCTGAGCTACCTAAGACACTAATTCCTGACACTCCTTGAGGATGCAGTCCAGTGGGATTATTTAGCCGATTCAGTCACATTACTGAGTTCTTGCTCAGAGGTCTGTGGCAGGTAACATGCTCCCCATTCTATATCATTTACAGCAACCAAAGGGAAGCATTTCAATATCTTTTCTGCAAAAGACATTGTCCACATTATAGAGAAAACAGATTATCCCTCAGAAACTGGAGGTCTAGCACTGCTTGAAGTAAAATTTGAAAAGAAAAAAAACCCTTTACTGCTCTACATGACAGAACTTCGGTCACTACAAGACATCCAAGCAACACAGAATTGACCCCTAAAAGCCAGTGTGACATTTTGACAGTGATGCATGGCTGTTCCTTATGTCAAGGGAGTGCACATCAACAGCTGGCTGATGCAGGAATTGGACACACATCCTTTTGCTGGAATACAACCTCCTTACAGGCCTTGCCTTCATTCCAGCCTGTCAGGAGAATTTCTTCCACTGCACCCAAACATACTGCAAGTGTTTTGCCTGTTTGATGAAACAGCAACTCTTCATTTGTTTCCTCACAGAGTGCAGGATGCAGCCTCAGGGAATCTTCCTCACACATCAAGCATTCATAAATGAAAATGGAGTTTAAGGCATCTACTTAAATAATAAGCAAAGCTACAAGACTCTTTGTTAATAGCTGTGGTTTTCAAAAAGCTGACCTAACCTTATGGGACACTTTCCACTTCAAATATGCAGAATCAAGATTACATGTAGAATTTTTTCATAAATTTCATTTGATATGTTTAAAATACATAGTTTATGACAGTTGTATTATGAGAATGAAAAAAGCACTTAAAAGTGTTGTTGAATATTGGAATGTAAATCTCAGAGCTCCTTATCTTATGAAGCAAGTCTTTTTGTGTGCATAAAACACAGTTCAAGTATTTCCTAGAAAACAGATGACAAATCCAGGTGTAATCTTTAGATAAAGTTATTTCAGATGCCTAATGCCTGTAAAATTATAGCTGTGCCTGGTCCTAAATTTGATGACCTTTCAACATATCCATTATAAAAACAGTTTTCAGGGTCTTATAACTCAATAATAAAAATTTGATTCAGGATGCATCTTGGCATAAGAATGTTTGGACCAGAATATACAAGCAAGTGCCCACAGATAAAGGAGAGTGCATTTTGCTCTGGACATAGGGTCCAGGCTGTCTCCCTAGAAAGATGATATTTGCATTTACAAAGTTCATGTTCATATCATTCACATACATGGGATCAGTTTGAAGAGAATAGCAAGCAACCTGCATTTCTACCTACCTGGCCTGTAAGTCTGCACTGAGCAACTGAAGAACAAAAGCCCTTGCTTCCTACAGTAAAGTGAAAGGCATGTAGAAACTTAAACAGTATTTTAACATGTTTAAAGGAATAAAAATAAAAATGAGCTCTTAAAAGAAGCTACAAAAAAAAAGCCCTAAAGCCTGTTTCTAAAAGACATTTTCCTGATACGTAATACTACTTTAAAGTTAAAATAAGAACTGCTTAGCTACTGTACTAAATTCCCCAAATTACTATTTTTTAAACTTGATCTAGAAAAGAATAAGAGGACAGGCCACCCTGATGCGGCCTTCCTGCTGGTCTTGGGCAAAGGAATAACGTAAATTGAGAAGCCGGATCTGATCCTAAAAACTCTTTTCAACAACATGAGACTCTGGCAAGAGCAAAGGGAGAGGCTGGCTGGTTATTTTAGCCAATGCACATGTGCTACTGCCTGCAGCTCACAGCTGCTGAATTAGGCAGTGGGAGCAAAAAGACACATGGGCAGGCATCTTTAAGCAGGAAAAGATACAAGCAGCAATGTTTGGACTCGTATTTCAAATGCACCAGCGTCCAGCAGCTCTCTGATCCAGCATCACAGCAAAAGGCAGCACTTTGCTTTCATTGTGCCCAACCACAAATTAAACAACAGAAGTGTTTGCCCACTCCACAGCATGGCACCCTAGGAGACTGCCAACTAGATTTGGTTTAGGGTTTCACTGGCTCTGATAGTCTAGTAGGAAGAGAAGCAGCTGTGGTTGAGAACATGGGTACCCAAAAACCAGTCATCCTCATTCCTGCTCTCTTGTATGTTTTAAGCACAGTGAAAAGCCATCTTCCAGAGATTAGACCCATGTCATAGTGGAGAGAAGGCTAATCTTTCCCACACCCCACCATTCAGGGTTATAACATAACTGAAGAGACAAAATGCATGCAAGTGTGACCAAAAAAATCCACAAAGAAAAGAAATAGCAGGGATAATTATAAATACCCACATGTAATCTGACTATAGGAACAACTAAAGTAACAACAAAATCATATTAAAATCAGCAGGAAACCAGGAGGAGAAGGGAGGGCTCAGCTCAACTATTCGGTGTTGTTTAACTTTTGCCAGTTTTAAGTGCCCTTTACGAACATCCATCTTTCCTTTTCCAACAGCCTATTTCTATTATTTTTGCGGTTCTAAAGAGGACCAGGGGGTCTGCCAAGAAGATTCCTGCTCATTGCTATGTGCCAAACACAAGTCATAAACCAAATTATCTTTTTCCACTGTTTCTGGAGCTGTGCTCTAAACAGCAACACTCCCCCCAGCTGATGCACACATACCTCAACCCTCACCTCAACAACAATCACATATGACATGAGCTCTCTTTCGTTCTGTCTCTGCCAGAAGGCTTCCATGACCTGAGATGTACTTGGGACATTGCCAGGTGGCTCGTCTCCTACCCTTTTATTTGTAGCTAGCAAAGGTATTTTAATAGAATGTACAGACTCTTTACTATTCACAGTTGGCATGTAGGTCTCTGCCTTGATGACCTATGTATCAACAGCCGGGCACCAACTCACCAAAGAGCTCCTAGCCTTTTTCAGAAATCAGGACATTGTCACAAAAAGAAAAAAAAATAAGAACCTCTATTTGAAATGGCAACTCTAAATTTTGCTATTTAGAACTAGAGGCAAATCCAAGTCAAAACAGCTACTGAACTGCCTAGTCAAGTGATGATAGTCCCAGGTTTTGCTATGGTAGGTTGTTTGGGGGGAGGGGGGTTGAGGACTTTGTTTGGGGCTTTTTAGGGGGGTGGGGTATGCATTAATTTCCAGTAACATAAGCAAAATGCCTCTTTTACAATTGAGAATAACTTTAAACATAGTGGGTGTCAAGATTCCTTTCATTTCAGTAGATAGTTGTTCAAGTTCTGCTTTCCCTCTTCTTCTCCCAGGTCTTTTTCATCATCACATTATTATGCTGTATCAGTTAACATAAATAACGCCACAGTAGCTAAGTCTCCAGTAATTTATCATATATCTCACTAATGAGAAAATTAAGATAAGCTGACATATTTTACTAAGAACAAATTTAAGATACAATCTCTGCTGTTTCATACACTTAAATGCACATTTTACATGAAAAAGCCTATAGCACTGCTGTACATGTGTACCATACCAGACCCTTGTGCCTACAGGACCTGCAGTAATTTTGTGCTGCATCTAGTCAAGCACGACTAAAGGCTTATATGCCTGAAAGCTTGTCTTTTTTATCCTCCCCATCCCAATTCACACATCTGACCGGCAGGAAAGGTACGTTTGTTTGGGAGAGACAACGTACCACCGCTGTATATAATCAAGTATAACGAGCAGCTCCTTGCTCCTTTATACTTTTCTTTAAGAGATGCTTTTTTTTTTAAGGTGTGAGGTTCCTTCTTTAATTGAAAAATGCCTTTCTGTTGCAAAAGCAACCACTTGTAGATCTCTACATTTCTTGAAGTATCCTCTACACCTTCCCTATTAACTGACCACAATTAATCAATACTCAATTTACAATTTTTTTTTCCTTTTTCAGACAAGCATGGATTCTTTACTTCCACACCGTAGCAGCTGAATAAAACGCAGGAACATACTCAATCTATAGAGTCTTCTATTCTCTGAATCTTCAGAAATGCAAGTCATGACAGACCATGCTCAAAGACCACAGAACCTGAATATGGATTTATCATTTGTGTCATTAAGTAGAGCAGTACTTATAAAAGCAGCAGCCTGACAATACAAGGAAATGAGATAAAAAAAATGAAAGTACAGAAATGTATTAGTAAGTCACAAGGTGAAGAGCATGAGGTTCAAATAAACACCAGCAACAAACTACAGAAATATGGTGACCTTAGAGCTCTTAGAGGAATCATTGCGTCTTCTTCATTTTAAAAACCAAGCCTGAACACAAACACACACACACCCCCACCAAAGACAGCCTAGGAAAGGCTCTGTAAAGACAAACCATTCAGACTCACTCCACTTCAAGCAACAAAAAACCTGCTGTTACTCTGAAACTGTTCATGGTTTATTTAATAATAAAAAATACATTCTTCCGTGGTACAGGACTATGAACCACTTGTCTTCAAGTTTCAAATTATGAAAGTCTGAAGAGAGAAATAGCCTTAAAAATCACCATGGACAAAGATGTTCAGGACAGAACACGTGATGGCCTCACTGATGAAGAAGAGCCTCAGGATGTTCTGTGACAGGAAGCACAGAAGTCCAAATATCAAGATTATCCAAAGCTCTCAATTCCATGCTTTCCGAACTACAAACCATAAGGTTTTTATTACAAATACTTAGACATTCTTTCAGTACATTTTCACGTGAGACACTGCTGCATTCACAACCAATTCCATGATTACAGTTTGTGTGGGTTTTTTGTCAAAAGACATCAGTAATTTTCTGGTTAAATCTGCTCTATCCACAGCATTTCAAACATTTACCAATCATGTGCTTTTGAGTGCATACACAGTGTCCCTATGTGTTTGTATATATATAACTCCATGTTTTTGCATAATACCTGGTGTCTGACAGGAGTACTCTACTTGGAAACAAGTATTTACATCACAGTGCCTACTAAAACTAAAACTGGATAACTGCATTTTACATAACATTTAGATAGCATATAATAAAGTCAAGCACTCTTTTACATGCAAGTCCATAGGAAAATTTTAAGAACACAAATTTAAGGTATCGGTTTAAGTTCTGAAGAGACTTTAGGGGGTTAAGTAAACCATTACAATCAGCAAAATTGGAGTATTCCTGGAAAGTTTCATCTTTATCCAAGAGCAACCGTTTATAGAAGGTGTTTTTAATACAGTCACTACACATTCCCCTAACACATTAAGATACATATACACAGATGTATAGAACACCAAAGATGAAACTATTTAGGACTGAATGCACAGGTAACAAGAGGTTAAACTCTGTAGTTAGGCCAAATTCCATTTTTATTTGTATTGTATTCTGTGAGAACAAATAAAAATTCAAACCCAAAAACATTTTTCAAAAAAAGCCACAATAATTTTTTTTTAAATATTTCCAGTATTCTTGGCTGCAGAATCTCTCCTGGCCAGAAGACAGACTAAAAGCAAACCAGAGAAGTTGATTATAAATATGCCTGCTATGACGCCAGATTAAAGGCACTGAACTCCTTTGTTGGGAATTACCTAGCATGCATCCTCATTTTACTTTTGGCTTGAGTGCCTCCACTAGCCTGCATTGCAAACCCTTCTTTTCATTCAGCAATCTTAACACATTTTAAGCAGATGTATTGTCAAATGTATTACATGCCAATCTGTTTATCATTAAAATGAAAAATCAATATGTCCCATTCAAGCATAAACAGGAGTTGAATGTTCAAGCTGTCATTGAAGATGACATATAATTGTAGAATATGATTTGTACTTGGCAAATCATTATTTCCTGAAAAGGACAACAGACGGTAGCAAGAAACTTTTCACAGCAAGTCAGTATAGTGCCACTTATGGCCAGGGAATTAATTTTATGAATGCAGAAAGATACCTACGCAGCCAAAAGAAGCAATGAGAAAACAATCACTGTTAAATTTAATCATTATGTATGTTTAGCTGATGAGAGAACATGTAGCTTTATGTTACTGGGCTGAGTCCAGATTTTTATTCAAAACAGGAGTACTGAAAATAAGAACTTTAAAAAATACTACACAGTTTCAGTTCTGGACCATTAATTTTTCAGTCAAATCAAACTATGATTTAATTGAATCCTGATGCTAAAACTTGGATTCTACGTGAAAAATTTGAAACTAAAGCGCATACAATAATTTGTTATGTTGAGCTATTCAGCCCAATATGTCTAGAAAAAAAAAAAAAGTAAGACAAACTCAAAATGACATTAGTCTACTTTCTGTGATGACACAGAACTAATAACAAAAGGAAACAAAACTTTGTCCTGGCCAAGAAACTAAGTCATTAACTACCATTACTTTCTACCAGATGCTTAATTTAAAAACGCTCTCTTAAAATGGCAGAAAGTACTCAGCAAGAATACAACATCCATCAGTATGTTACTTGGGACACCTCCCCTCAAAAAAAGAAAAATAAAAAAAAAGACAACCTTTCACAGGCAACTAGCAATTTTAGGAATCCTCTTTGAGCCTGTACAAAAAAGCTTGCCTTTCAGGAGGAGTAAAACAATTTCTGACCAATCAAATATTTAAGCACTATGGAGATGGAGCAAGGGGCCACTTCACTGTCATATTTTTAATTTGATACCAAAAGAGAATTTCAGTTCAGAAGAGGAAACAGAAGTTCTTCCTTTGCAACTTATAGAAACCTCCAAATCTGGCCTGTTTTGGGGGGCTTAAATTCACATCTTGTTCCTTCTTGAATCTCATCATTCTTATTCTCTTCCACTATTGAGTCACTAGTTAGCACCAGCTGCATAACAAAAGAAAAAAGTCCCTCCATGTCATTCAACTAACCAGCTGTGAACTTTTTCAGACAGACAAGGACATGCTGAAAGTATATGGCAGCCTTCAGCTGGGGAGCTGAAACTATCCTGGTTCTGCTGAACAGTTGACAGCTTCTATTTGCACGTGAACCAAAGCATCTCAGTCTTAAAATAGCCTTGGTACACCAGAAACCATCTAAGATTTCAAACAACAACGATAGAGAAGTCAGTATGCTGCTAGGTCATAAACATTAACAGAAACCCAAAATCCCATTTATTCTTCCTAATAGCAATCCTATAAACAAGGATGAAAGGTAAGTGGGTTTGGGGGAGGAGGGGTGAAGAAGAAGGGGGGGAAAAAAAAAGAAATCAGTGTTCTAATTACAGTTAAATCATTTGTGTTCATCACCAGTTACAGGGTTCACAGCTGCAGACTACCAAAAAAATGTGGTATTTCTGTTTTGCAGATAGGAGAAAACATTAGACTCTTATTTCAACACTTTCCCATGTAACAATCAGCTAAGATAAACTAAAAGTAGCATTGTTATCATAATTAGATGATCAGGAAGAGTAAGTTTTATAACCCTTTCACTCCACAATATCTTTATTTCATTGACATTAATAAGAATGCCAAGCATTTAGCACATCTACAGATTGTACCAGATATATCAGAAGTTAAGCACCTGAGCATTCATTTTGACGCTTCTAAACCTACTCTTATTATTACATTTCCCTCCCTCCCCTCAGGTCAGATTTTTTATAAAACTGAAGGGTACATTCTAACATCTACATTACAAGTACATTTAATAAACCCTCAAAGATGCAGCAGCCTTCTGATACTCAATTGGTATTCTACCATACACACACAAAAAAAATTATTTTCAAGCAGTGTGTGTTGAAGTAGTACAACCAGTTTCTTTTATTCAGCAAGAACACATAGACATGCTTTAATCTCAAAAAAAAATTTGTACATACTTGAAACAAAAGCTATTGTATAATATGACAGCTCGATGATGTAGAAATCCAAGGTTTGCTAATAATCTTTTAAATACTAACCTGCTAACATAAAGTTCCCTAATACATTAAAATTCAGCTTTACTTAGGCCAAAAAACACCATCTCTTATGTTACCGCTAAAACTGAGACTGTCTAACCTTTAATAAGGGAACAGTGAAGAGTTTGACATATTTAAGATAGTAATAAAATAAGAAAGATCAAGCTATTTTTTTCTCTTACTTGCTTATAAAAGTAGAGCACAATTCCCTTGTGTGTGCATTTACACATATTCAAGACATTAACACTATTAAGTCAGAAATGTAGCAAGCTGAACATGCTCAGTATAGCATCAAAGAAACCAATAATAAAGTCAGAAAGGGGGAGGAAAGAAAAGGAGACCCGGTTTGCCTTCCTTTCATAGGAGGAAAAAAAAAAAAAACAAGACCAATGAGTTGTACCAATGAGCAGAAATAGATGTCCAAACACTCCCAGTCCCAGAAGATCTTATGCCAGCTAAAGAGCTAAGAAAAAGATAGCACAAACCAGGAAAGCCAATATCTCAGACACACAGAGAAATTGCCAAATCTAGGACTAAAGGAAAATGTGAGACTATAGAAAAGCAGAAGTTTTATGCTTAGTGGAAATATTTGCTAATAAGACCAGTCCACCGGCTGGTGGTTTTTATCAAAAAACTTTTATCACAGTTAAAATCCTCTTGACCATAGGCCAGTCTAGTCTACTCCTTAAGCACGTGTATACTTCCTAACTCCCATGCTGTCATATTAGCTGGTCAGAAAAAAGTTAGCATTCCACCAGCAAGGAGAGGCTGGTCCCCTCCAGTTTGCACGATGCAGTTTCTAGAAGATACAAACTAACTTGACCACCCACACAATGAAGCCGCCCAAGAAACAGAGAATATAGACTAAAACATCAGTTCTGTGGATTTAAGGTATTCACAGCATACCTTATTGAACTGAGCTGCTTAGCTTTAAAGACTTTGTCTGGATAGGAACTCGAATCCCAGTTCTGCACATTATCAGGAATTATTTCAAAGTCTGAGTAACTAAACATTACCTGAGTGGAAGAGAAAAAAAATTCCAGCAAACATCAAATCCATCAAAAGAGCCAGGAGTATCAAATTTTTTTGGTAAATATATATACATACTTACGCTAACCTTAAGGATAGGGAAGCAAGATGGGGGTAGAGTGGAAGGAAAGCAGGTGGAATTGCTGAAACCAACTCTTCCTCCACAATGGATTTTTGGGATAGAGCAAAGACTCTCTAAATCTTCAGCTTCCCAAGATTATTAGGCCCTCAACCCCAGCAAAAATAGTCCTCCTAGGATTGGTGTTTAAAGTGCCAACACCTGACTGGAGTTAACAGGTGTTAGCAGTTATGGAAATGGTGCAGCTGATCGCTACTCTGTGTTTTCCTCTTGCACTCAGGCTTTCCTCGCACTGCTTGTTGTAAGACCAATATTTTTAGTTGCCTGTAACAATGTTAAATTTTAACTAGGAAGGCAGTACTATTCTGTGCTGAAGCAGCATTTTAGGAAAAAAGTCAGCCTTTAATAAGCCAGTAACCTATTAAAAGAAGAGAAAGATAATTTTTTTTTCTCTCCTAAAAATCTACATGTTAAAAAAAAGTATCTTTTTCAGTAATGTGTAGCATAGAGGGCAAGGTAAGGTTCTGCATTAGCGTGAGTTTTCTGTATCTCTAGGAAAATGCATAAGGTTGAATTCTAATCCTTGTATAAACTGCATGTAAACATTTCCAGAATGGAAACCTGGAGTAAATGTGCAAGACCAAAAATCTGGAAAGCTGGTCTAGGAAAGAGAGATCAGAGAAACAGGGAAAAAAAAGAAAAAACAGTCTCAAAAAAGTGAGTCCTCTGGCAGAGTGATGGAATAGGAAGATCACAATCAACTCTGTAGTTCATCCTTCCAAGGACAAAAAAGGCACCCTTCAGGAATGCCTAAACGATGTGAAGACGCCTTCCTTTTGTATTATCACATCACCTGCAAATACAGGATTACATATTCCTTGTACCATGGCTCAGCAGGCGTGACAAACAGCCCAAAAGTGAAACGTGATGTGTTTCACTGTGCTTCAGAAGATTAGGAAAACACACAGACAGGTTTTCTAAGGAAATAGCCTGTCATTTGATACTGTCTGGATAGCCACAGCCTCCACTCCATGTGAACTGACACGGACTGGCCTTTCCAGGTACCAGGCAGGGATGGAGTTTGGCAGGCAGTGATGCTGCTGCCCATCGTGCCCATTTCTGTGCCCATTGTGAAACTTCAGCCTGCCCAGGCACTACAAAAATCCTTACCTGTTTGGTCACGAGAAAACTGCTGCCATAGCAGCAGCTGCAACTCCTGCTTAAGTATCTGGAAATCTTTTTCTTTCACCCCCCTGTCTGTGAAGTGCCAAGAAGGAGCCCAGCTGTTCAGCATTGCATTGCTGATTTCTTTGGAAAGGCCTAGAGAAGTAACAAGTGGGCTGCTTTCCTTTTCCATGGGAGAAGAGGAGACTTTATAACTGGAAAATAAAAGGGAAAAAAAAGAAAATCAGCTCAGGACTTTTCACTGGTCCCTTGCCCTGTGTGAACTCAAGAATCTTAAAATCTTCACGCTTACTGTATTTTTAGCCTTTCTCTGCCATCTTGCAGCTCTCAGAGCTGCAGAGGGAGTGTCTGCCTATCACTCACAGGGCTATATACGAGGCAAAGCCCATATTTCAGGCTTCTCATCTTTTTGCAGAGGAGTGCAGTCTGCTACTGAGCACACTCAAAAGATCTTATCGTGCCTTTTAAAAAGATTTTTCTCCCAAACCAAGCGAAGGGGGAGTGGCCAATGTCATCTGTATTCTTGCCATGTTTTACAGCTCAAACATCAGATCGCTCACGCTGTAACACAGTTTATAAAGTGTGTTTGGAGGGAATGAAAACAAAGCAAAAAATTTGGTGTTTTTTTTTTTTTTTACTGCTTGCAGATCAAAAGGCTTACATGCCATACTTTCACCACAAAGCAAATGTTTGTGCTAAGTAAACTCCCAACAATTGAGATTATAATGAAAGCACTAACAGCAATTTTTGTTGACCTACAGCTCACTTATAATCACAGGTATAGTCAGTAGCTTTTAAAATCTGAGAAGACAGAAATAACTTCCTGGCTGTTCTTATAATGCTGTATTTTCTGAGCCTCCCTGCTTTAATTTGGGCTTTCCTTTCATGGAAAGGTAATTGCCACAAAGTCTTGGCCCCTTGTGTTCCCAGTGCTCTGAGGCAGAAAGAAAAATCAGTTAAAGACAAATAGGCTGTGTGAAAATGTTTGGTCTCAGAAATCAGGAGGGAAAACAATAACCAAAATGTGCTATAGCTGCTCAGTAGCAGGCAGAGACAGATAAATCAGCTGCAGAAAGATCTCCTTCGGTCTCCAGCAGTCTGCCAAATTTAAAAGGTTTCTTTCTTTTCTCCCTAAAGTTTCAATGGGGAATATATTCTGTTAAATAGCATGATGCTAAACAGAGAAAGGCAGCATGACTGTTATCCCCAGAAGCAGTGGCATGAGTAAACCCTGCCCAGGATGATAAAAGCCTGCAAAACAAGGCCAGTAGAGAGCAGACAGGAAAAAAAGTGAGATAGGCAGGTGTGTAAAGAGTTCAGTCATGGCTGTAGATACCATGAGCAACTTCACAAACGTGTTCGTGGAGCAGCCCTAGTTAGAATCAAAGGTGAAGGGATGACCCAGCTGAATGGAGAACTGGTTTATGTGGCACGCTGTCCTCAAGAGATTGTCAACACCACCAGCGAAAGCAGCTGGGAAGAAGATTGCTTCTTGCTGCACCAAGCTGCCTCTGTGTTCAGCAGGGTGGAACAGCACTGACAAAACCAGCAGACACACTGCTGTCCTAGTAAGCAAGATTCCTGAAAGCAGAGAAATGTGGGAGAGAAACCTGCTGGCAGGCTCTCCCCTTCTGCTTACTTGTCTACTGGAGTGATTTGAACACACTCATTCCCAAAATGAAAATTTTCCCCAAAATTAGTACTAAGAACATTTTCCCCTTTCTCTTCAGGTTTGACCTCAAAGTTAGTGTTTCTTCTACCTGGGGAATATTAAGACACTCTTACAGTATACCTGTAAACTTGTCTTTTAGCATAGGATTTGGACTCTGTGGAGTTTTTTAACCTGGCAATATTTCCAACTCTATTCTTTATTTTATTATACCCACATTCTGTTTCCAAACACTTTTTGGTAAGCTGTCCAAACATGCCTAAAAATATGGCTTTATGTGATTGCCATGATGTCATCAAGAGCCTTTTTACCTAACCTACCACATCAAGCTAACCATAAACTTGAAGAGCAGATCACATCATAAATTCCATCAGAGCAAATATTTTTCTGAAAGCATTCAACATCTTCTCTGATGGAGGATGTCAGAATAGCTCCATATAAAATTAGGGAAAGGGAAAATAAAAATAAAGTAGGGCAGCAGCCCTCAGCTGGTGAAGAAAATTTACCATTACGTTTCCAAGTGAAATATTTTTTAAATGCACTGTCTAATAAGGAGCCAGCACTTGGACACAGTGTATTACAGTGAGTAAGAGAGCTTGGCCACACTCCCAGATGGAGAACAACCCACCGGGTGCCACCACCTTTGCCCTTCCTCAAGCGATTTCCCCAAATGCCACTTAATACTTTAACCTTCCTAAAGCATGGAGACTTTCCAAAGGTTGGGACACAGCCTGACCAGCCATTCTGACCGCCCAGCAGCCACCCTGGGTTCGTGGGAGTGCCGCTGAGGGGCTGGCACCAGGGCAGCAAGTCCTTCCCGGTGGGTCAGGGGCGTCGGGGCTGGAGCCTCCCCTCACAGCAACAGGGCTTACCAGCGTGTCCCAATTAAACAGCTGGGCTGCTGGTAAGCTCTGTTTCCCCTGCTTTCAGCCACCTCCTCAGGCACTGAAGCCTGTCTTGACTCTGGCCACAGCCCGTCACCTCACGCCGTAGAGGAAGGCAGTGACAGGTGTCCCTTCCACCACAAGAGCTAGGCCTCCCTAGGCTGGGTGGGATTTTCCCTCCTTCTCCTTACCCCACTGCCAGCAGGGATGGGGGTTTGTGATACCCTGCACTCCTGGGTGGGTTTGTACAAGTCCCAGCCACGGGTGAGGAGGCATAGCAGTGGCTGCAGTGAGGCTGCTGTGCAGCCGCCCCTCAGACAGCCATGAGCTGTGAGCTGTCACAGCCAGCTCCAGCCATCTCCAAAGGCCAGGTAGTGCAACAGTCCTGCCGCCTACCAAAACCTGGCTGTACATCCCAAAAACTCGTATCAGAACTTCAAAGCACACACAAAACCTCTTCCCAAACATTCTTAGCAAAAATATCCCATCAGCCAGGATAGAAGATGCACTCCGGGGGCCTCCATGGTGAGGGGGGGCAAGTGCGGTGAGAGACTGAGAGTCTGTGGGACCTGCACCAGGGCAGGGACAGCCCAGACAGAGAAGGCAGAAAGGAGATAGAAAGGTTTGCTGTAAGGAATGATATGAGATCAGGCACAGGCAGATACTTTCAGTGTGCATGTGTCTTTTCAGCCATGTGTAGCTCAGCAAAGATACCAAGACCTAGGTAGGAATGGATCGATTGCACATCACCACACTGAATGATCATGAAATCATGTGTGAGAGGAGAGCAAAGTCCAAGAAACGCACATTTACTTCATCTGCTTCAATAAGCTTCATCACAATTGTGTTGTGCCCAAAGTAGGAAAGAGTAGTTTTGTAACAGAACTGCAATATACAGATAATTTAGGGTCATTCTGGCATCATTTCTCCCCCTTCTCCTTCAGAAACACTCAAAGCCAGAGATCACACATTTTAAGTGGAGCATTTTGCAGTTTGAGAGATGGACTGGCAGCAGCAAAGGCAAGTGAGACACAGGAGAAGCAGTCACTTGATGAGCATGACAGAGGCTCCCTGAAGAGGGTGAGCACAAACACTGCCAGCACTCATGGCAAGAGGGATGGGTCCCTCCGTGCTGTGACATACAGGAGGTGTGACACCTTGCCTGCTTTCCAGATGAAAGTGGCAGGGAGACCGTGACACTCCAACACTGGCAGCACTGTTGTAGTATAGTACCTGTTTTTTGAAAAATGTGACATCCCCTTCAGCCTACACCTGCAGCACTTACCAGAAGGTCTAATTTTACCAAGTATGGATGAAAATAAATTAAGCAACTACACAGAGATCCTGGGTTTTTATAAGCTTTGGAAAAGGTTTTCAAAGCAACATAGAGAGTCGTGTCAAAAAAAATCCAAGTGGCACCTCTTTTAGGGTTTGTCTTCTAAACTCCCAAATCTTCCAGATTTGAATCCAGTTCCTATAAGGTAACAAGGGGTGGTTTCATTCATTCCCTTTGCTACAACATGACACTGCTGAGAAGGAAGCTCAATGACAGTATTGCAAAGTGTCAGGCATGTAGGGAGAAGACAGACATGTTAAGTACACTGTACTGGACCAGGATGCGAGCAACCCATGAGCTGAAAATTTCTCTCACAAATGACTGAAGGTATACAATGAGGCTTGAAAACAAATTCTAGGCTGTCTGATTTCTGCTGATGGGTGGTGCCGTCCTACAAACCAGAATTTTGAGGAGCTGAGACTCAAAAGAGAGTGTAAGACTCAGGTGTAATAATGCCATACTCAAGCAGGTGACCCACTGGAAATGGGAAAGGGATGGCAGACACAGAAAAAAGAGATGTCATCAGCCTTGATGGGCAGATGTGTTCTGGTGGGACTGGCATTTGCTTGGAAAGGACAATGTCCCTTCAAAGCTAACAAGGGTACAAAATGCTAAGCAACAGCCTGCTGAGCTTTCACAGCCTGGGTCCGGCCACTGCTGTGAGGTGGACAGAATCAGAGATGCCAAAATAGCTGCTAATCCCATCCCTCGGCTTTCTGATACTAAAATAAAGAACAACCACACATGGGAGGGGCGGTATGTATGGGGGGGAAAAAAATAGAAAGAGAAAAGGGGGTGGGGGAAAATGATGCATATAAAGGATGGGTTTTGCTTTGTCCTGCAGAAACAGCATCCAGAGGAGAAAGAAGAAATGTGCATGTGTGTGTGCACCATGTGGGACAAAGGCAGTGTATTTCTCTTCAGCCAAGAGCATGCTGTCATCTGCCAGCATTGTATGCCTGTGTACAAGCAACACCAAACACTGTTTGACTCCCAGTGCCTTCAACAATACATTTTTCGTGTTGGTTTCCTCATCTGAATATTCCTTTTTGCTCCCCTGCTCGAAGTGTATACATCTAGTTTTGATGACACTCAAACAGCTGGCTGCAGACAAGTCTCAGGCTTGCATGTCTGGCCGAGTGTAACACACGAAAAAGCACACACACACACACACACCCCCCCCCCCCCATGTAAGTGTATTTATAGAAGGCAAAAAATATGTTAATGCCAAAAGCCTAAACTCACTAACNCCTTGTCCTGACCTCTCTCCCTTTCTCCTCCGAGATCTGCTGCATTTGAAGTGTTTTCTTTAGCAACTCTCTTCCCAGGCTCGCCTTCCCGGCCCACGGAGGGCTGCTCCCCAGACCTGCTTTCGGTCTGGGCGAAGGAAAGGGGGTTTCGAGGGGTGCGCGCAGCCTTGGCCGCCGGGAGGAAGCGCGGTTTCACGGCGCTGGCCCCTCCGCAGCGCCCCGCGGCTGTTCCGCGCCCGCGGGCTGGCCGGATGGCTGCGCCGGTGGACCGAGAGCGCGGAGCTGGGGGGAGCAGAGGCTGGGGCGAGAGGGCATGGGGGCATCTGG
>VZTE01000520.1:1560699-1577093 GCA_013397775.1 Eulacestoma nigropectus
TTTTCCGGGGGCTTTCCTTCTCCTTATCGGCGGTGGCAGCGTGAACCTGGAACAATGGAGGCCGCAAGAGGGGGAGAAAAAGCCACAACGAAATGGGGAATTTGCAAAATATCTATTTACAGAAGCGGGGGGGAGAGTGGTTAAACAAGGGGCTCACACCCCCTCGCACCCCCCTCGCCCCTCGGAAAGGCCGATTCAGGCCGCCTGCTGCGCAACCCCCCGCGCGGGGCGTGCGAGCGGGCAGCGCCGTCTGCCTCCCAATCCACATCCCAATCCACATCCCAATCCACAGTCCTGCCGGTCCGCGCAGCCCCCACCACCCCCGATGGGAGCTGCGGCCGCGGAGCGGCGCCGGGAGCGCGCCCCTTCCAGCCGGGGCCGGGGGTGCCCGGGCTCCCTCTCCCCGCACTGGCCCGGGGCCGTGTCCCGGCACGGCTCCGTTCTTTTGTTTTCGGACGGTGCCTTCCCGCACTTTGAACCCCGGCGGCGTGAGCGAGTCCCTGGCCGTCAGATCGGAGTGCCTCGCCTCGCAAAGGTCAAAATAACGCGCAGATATGGATGTATCTCCTTTTGGTTATTGCATGTGCTTCCCGTTGTCCTCTCCTAGCTTTGTTTTTAGTACGTGCGCGCTCATCCGCGTGCGCCTTCCCAAACCAGCGAGATACCGATCTTTACATACCTGTACAGTTGTTTCTACCTATAAAATAAAAGAACGGTTTTTTTCCTTAGAAAAATTCATTAGCATTTTTGGAGGGAAGTAACTTCCTTGGGAAAATAGTTGACATCTGAGCCCGGGGAAGGGTTTGTTGTTTGGGGGTTTTTTTCTTCAATAAAGCCGCGTTCCGGGGGCATTCTTTTTCTTTCAATAATGCTCCGTTTTGGAGCGGGGGCGACGGCGTTTGCAGGTTTTCAGCCCGCCTTCCCCCGCTGGCGCGGACGGGGTTGCGGGGGGTGTGCGAGTGGCGTGGGGGGGGGTCTCACATCCCGGCTTAATACAAGGAGGGAGGACAGGGGACCGGCTCACGGCACTGGCGCTAACACGTTTTTTCGGGGCATATAATTTACCTTACTAAATGCCTGCTTTGGTACGCGTATTACACATGTAGGTCTGGATATTAGGCACCCGATAGAGCGTAACAGTCAATAATCCAGAAACTTGGAAGGATTTACACCTTCGGAGCTCCATACAATGCCGGACTAATTGATTGCTAAATCTGAAGTTTTCTAAATGCGAACCCCTTTTGGAATTAATTTCTCCGGCCTCCTGCATCTACTTCTAAGAGAGAAAGAGAGGGGAAATAAAATAAACTCTAACTTGCAAATTTTAAGAGGCAAGGGAATTTTTTGTTGTTGTTTGAGGTTTCTTTCTCTGTTTGTGTGTTTTGTTTTGTTGAGGGTTTTTTAATGAAAAAAAAAAAAGGCATTTGAGGCCGTTTTTCGGGACCTCGGCCCCACTTGTGCCAGGCAGATCCGCGGGACCGGAGCAGGCAGAACGGAGCCGGTGCTCCGCGCCTCTGCGCAGGGAGCCAGCCCTCTGGCGGTACTCGACGAACGTCCCTCTGGTCGATCCGTGATTTCGGGGACGAGGGTGGCTCGTTTGGCCGCTTTCTCCCTTGCAGCGGTGACCATCCCCCGCCTGCCCCGAAGTGCAGGGGGCAGCGCGGGTCGCTGCAGCCGCCGCGGAGCCAGGCGGGGCAGGGCAAACGCCGCCGCAGCCACAGAGAGATCCGAGCCGAGCCTGCCTTCTCGGAGGGCGGGCGCGGGGGGGCCGCGGCCCGACCCCGGCCCCGCGACCTCGCAGGGCCGGCACCAGCCCGTGCCCGGCAGCTCTGGAGGCGCAGCTCGGCGGTGGCAGCGGGCGAGCGGGGCCTCACGGTCCTCAGCCCCACGGGAGGGAGGCAGCGTGACCGAGGTGGGAACAGGTACCCTCCCGCGGCACCGCCTCGGCAAGAGCCTGGGCCGGACCCCACGCGGGGAGGGGGCGGTTCGGCAAGCCCTGCGCGGCCGCGACTCTGCAAAGCCATATCCCCGGGAGTTTTGGGCGAGCGGCGCGGTTTGCGCGGCTGGAGCCTCCCGTCGGGAGCGGGGTATGGACGCGGCTGACGGCCAACCCAAAACCAGGAGAAAAGAAAAAAATAAAAGGATAAAAAACCCCCCCACAAACTCCCCAGTAGCCCACCCGGGAGCAGGAGGCCTCGGGTGCCTCGCTCCGGCGGTGAGGAAGACCCGAGCGCCCTTTGGAGTCAGCCCCCTGCCCGGGCGGCGGGGCGCGGCGCGGCGCTGAGGAAGGAGCCGTGTGAGCGCTGTGTGTGTCTGTGTGTGTGCGCAAGTGTGGAAAGAGTGTGCAAGGGTGTGGGAGAGACCCGGCCCCGGCCCAGAGTGACCCCACCAAGCCGGAGTGCAGCGGGGAAGCGTCTCAGGTTCACTCCCGCGCACATACGCACACACACGTGTAATGCACACACGCATACTTCACACAGACACACACAGACACGTACGCGCACACACATACAGGGTGCTGTGCGGGATGTGCTCTGTAGCCGCCGCCTGCAGATAAGAGGGATGCTCCGGAGGCTTTGGGACTGGCCATGCACAGACCGCGATGGTGAAACCCACGCCCGATTGGAATGGGGGGGGCGTGATCGCCTTCCAGTCTCTCCTGGCGTTTGACCTTTATTCGAGGTTTCCCCCCGCAACTCCAGGGGCTGAAGGGCCGTGGTGGGGCCGGGAGCGGAGCGAGGCCGACGGCCGCAGCCCCTTCCCCGGCCGCGGGCTTGCGCCCACCGCTAAGCCCGGCCCGCGTTGAACATTAACCGGCTGGAGCGGCCCCGCGGTGTAACAGGCTATGTATAGAAATGAATCATCTCCCAGGTTGTAGTAAAACGTCCTGTAAAGTCCACCTATAAATCCTGGTATGCACTTAGTGCTCTCGGCTTCACGTCTTACCGTTGCTACGTAGTATTTGCCATTTCCCCCTCTCCCCCCTTTTCTCTCCCCCGAAATCCCGCTGGCTGTCTGCGGTCCTAACGCTGGGTCTGCAAGCCCTGGGATGCAGTCTCACCTCCCCATGAGGAGAGCGAAGTCCCGCGGGGGAGCCCTGAGGGTCGCAACCGTGGGGGCGCTGGGGCCGCCTCGCTCCCTCCAAACTACGGCGAGGAGAAAAACAAGCGGGACAGGCCCGGCCCTTAACCCTCCAGGGCGGCAGAGCCCCCACCCCCCGGGGCCAGCCTAGGTGGGGCGGCTCGCAGCTGTCCCTGCTGCTCCCGCCCTTCGAGGGGTCTGTGTCTCTGTGCCTGTGATAAGAAGAGCTACTCAAACATTGCAGCAAGGCTCTATAAAACTCATCAAGGCTCCCCCCGGCAAATTCGTTACGTATTTTTCTCGGGTTTAAAGGGAAAAGAGGAAGAATATTTAATTTGATTGGAGCACAATACTGCATAGCCTCGGTGGGGAGAGCGGGCAAGGATCAATGAGCGCGAAGCCATCAATGCAGCCCACAGTTCAAATCTGCAGCTGAGATTTATGCAGTTGGAGAGGAACCCGAGGAACAAGCCCCCTGGCCTGCTGTGTGTGTATGTGGAGAAATGACAGCACTTGGGAAAACACGGGGGTGGAGCCGAGCTCATCACTTGATGTGTATATTTAGTGTGGTGGTAGTCCCACTGCCTCACCGGGGACTACTTCCATGCTGAAAGTTATTCACATGCCTGAGTGATTTGCTGGATTGTGGCCATATGTAAAGCAATAAATATAAGTGGCTACTTCTGTGCAAGTAAGAGATCCAGAGATCTCACAAGTAATTTTCCAGCAGATCCGGACCTCATACTTTAAGATAAAAGTGAAGAGAACTCTTTTGTTTCATTTAATTAAAAAAAAACCAACCCCACCAACAACTAATGTCACTGGGACAATAAAAGCATAAAGGAGTATAAAGCCTTTCCTTTATGAAAAACCTTGATGGGCACTTTCAAGGCTGCATCATCTGGAGACGAGCAGGAATCTACAAGCCTATGACAATGTAGTTTTCAACCTTCCAAGCTACAAACTCTTGCATCTGCTTTGGTGGATGCAGAACTAAGGAATGAAGGAATTTCTTGCCAGGCTGGAGGACGACGTGTCGGTGTGAGTGGGTCCCAGCCCGTTTGGTGCTCCTTTGAAGTCAGCAGAGCCTGACCTGGCAGTGCTCAGTGCAAGGGCAGTTCCCAAGCAAGCAGAAACTCTCCCTATGAGATCTGGGGTGGTTGAATTCCCATGATTTCTCCAGGGAAGGTCATGCGTGCTTCCCACTCCTCAGCTGGGATGGGAAGGGCAGTGGAGAAGGAGGTGACTTTTCTGCCCTCTTTCTTCTATATGCAGAGTCAAAGTCTCTGGCATTTCTCAATTTTTTTAAAAAAATTTTTCATGCAAAGCAAAACAGAGTTTGACTAATATAATAGTATCCAGCTTTTGGCAATGCTTCCTATAAATTCATGGCTTTAGCCTGGACTCTCTCATGGCCAGACTGTAAATTTTCACGTTCTAACTCCCTGTGACAAATCTCTAGCCTCAGTCATTGTTATTTCCTTCAGCTTTCACATCCTTCTGGCAAAAACCTCCAACTCTGGCATTCTTTCCCCAAAACAGAAATTCCTACCACAAGGCCCATCACCCTGAGAACATTTTTTAACAAACATGTTTGGAAAATGAAAATAAGATACATAAAATATATGAATGTGAGAAACATCAAGTGAAAACTTGGAAGGGGTTTCAAGTAGTATTACAAATAGGAAATAGCTTTCCAGAGATAAAAATACTCCATGTGTTTTGTTAACACCAACAGGCAGTTTGGCTTTATTCTCATGTTTTATTTGGATGTTAAGGGACACCTTTGTCCTACTTGATGTACTTGTAACTGCTAGCTGAGCCAGGAGGTCAGAGACTTTAGCTTGTAATCAGTGGGTGACCGGCAACATCCCTGACAAATAATGTTGGCGTGACACGATCAGGGCGACAGTCATTCTCACCTGTCAACAGCTATGGCTCAGTGAGTCCAAGTAAAGGGCTTGGGGAGGGATGTTTCATAGAACAGGTCATTTTTTAAGTCCTGGACCATGCACCTGAGATGCTGTTTAAAACTTCACCCCCTGATGCAGAGCAGAAAAATTGACTCCTACTGACAGGGGCGGTTTTGTTTTATTTTGGTTTGGGTTTTTTTTCACAACAAAAAAAGGATATTAATTACCTCTAAGAGTGGTCTCACTGCTCATTAAGTGACAGTTGTAGGTTCTCAGAAACTTACGGGGTGTGTCTTTTGAATTATCTAGGGCACAGGACATGTTACATTTTTCTGTCTTCTGAACAAAAAGGCTTCTGAAACTGGAGCACAGCTCTAACAATTCTTTCCATGACAATGGAGTACTTAATTCTTGTGATGGCCAGGCACTGCTATTTGAGACCACTCAAATTCCCTCTGGTAGAGCTGGCAATCCTGGGGACATAAATAACACAGCTTGGGGACCCAGGCAAGCATTGTTTACATGGAAATATTATGGGCCTGCACTGGTCAGTGTAGTGTTTTCCTCCTTGTGCTGGAAGGAGCAGAAGCTTGTGATGTGCTTGTTGATCCAATGGGGCATGTATGCATATACATAAATCCCATTGGCTTCCAATGGCATTTGAACAGGATGAGTATGACTCAGCTCATACTGGAAGACAGCAGGAATGGAGCATGTGCCCACAGAACATGCTGACCCAGGACCAGGCTCCAAGGCTGGAGAGGAAGGACTGGGAACACCTTCCCTTTTTATGGCCTTAGACAGGCTCATTTAATCTTGCATGGGTGGGCAAGGAGAATAACTGGAGGCTCTAGAGTGCCTAGAATAAAAAAATTCCCAACCAGAAAATACTTAATCTCTGGCCACAGAAATCGATCAGCTGTTTGGAACCAGGGTATGTCTCATGTTTAGGGAAATAGATGAATTAAAATTGGAGAAAACCCTCTAAAGGAGCTCTGTGAAAGCTTTTCATGGGGAAGGAAGAGACCATGCTGCCTGGGCTATGAAGACCATGCTGAACCTGTGTGGAGGTTGCAGGCATGAGCAGACATCATGCGGATGCATGTTAGAAACACATTGCATTAAAAATCACAGAGTGGTTCCCTTGTTTCTCTCTTCTGGCTGGAGAAATGAAGCCAAAGAATGAATAAGAAGAAAAGATGAAACAGCTTGAGAAGAAGAAAAGACAACTTATTTCTGGTTCATGTGAGATGTCCTGTGCAGCGATTGTCACAAGAAGGAACCTCCATCAAATACAATGCCACTGAAACCAATGTGCTGTCATACTAAGACAAATCTGTATGCTCTCTCGATCAGCTCAGGGGTGTTACGTTACAAGAGTGATAATTTTGAATCTAATTCTTTGGTGATGTAACCCAAGCAATTTTGTTTTACTGATTTATTTTAGAGGCACATTTTCACTTTCTTAAAAAAAATCTAACTGAAATAAGCCTGCAGAGGGAAAATGGGACAGCTAAGTTGGTAGTCTTAATGTAGATTCTATAAAGGTAATGAAGATACTCGTAATTTATTCTTCGTTATTCTTCACAGCCTCTGTTTAATTTCACTGCAAAATTTAGTTTACATGTATATACACCAGCAGAGTGTGCGGAGTATTGTGGGCAGAATGCCCATCCTGACTATCCCAGAGGATTAGGAATATCAGGCTGTTATAAAGAGCCTAGAACAGCCCTCAAAAAGTAATGCTCCAGTCCTGTCCTGCCATTTTGTCCATTGGAGGGAACTGCAGGGTGCTTGAGAAGGTACCTGCTCGAGGATTTCTTCTAAGCACACTAAGGTCTCCCAGAGGTACAAAGAAAAGCCTCCCTCTGCCCATTAGGAGGTGTGTGATTTGAAGCTAGAAATATGGGCTTTAACCAAATGAGTGAAAAGTATAAAATTGCAAAAAGCGGTTCTTGATATATTGGCAAGAAACTCAAGACAGCATCCGACACTCGTCTCTGCATAACGCTATAGTCCAACACTGCTGAACTCCTAAAGGCATGATATTAGATATGCAATCCTGGCTCCATGGCCTCTGTGATTAAACTGCTGCCAAGCAATCTGGCATAGTGACTGGTGTTGGACACACTTGCAGTACCCCAAGGGGCTCTTGATGTTTTAGACTGTAGCCAAGAGTTCACGACAGTTGCTGTTGACTGGAGGCACGGCAGTAAACCCCACTTTCAGCTTCTTCCCACTCTCCCATATTCCCCTGTGAAGTGTTTATGGATGGGATGTCACCTTCCTCTGGAAGTGAACTCTTCTTACCAACTCCCTCTGTGAGCAAACAGTGAAACCCCAAGGGACTGGTGACTGAGTTGGGTTTGGGGCCCCAGCACCAAGAGGGTGAGAGAACTGCTGGATACTATGCACGTGAGTGCAGAATGACCCTATGCTTTGCCTTTAGCAAAGAGGGTCAGACAGACACACCATGTCTCCTGGACCCTTCCACACAGAGTGCCCTTGGCCATGGTGTTACTGACCTATCCTAAAATTTGACATGTTCTGAAGCTGGGCCTAGCCTAACTAGGTTGCAGATAGGCTGTACATATGCTGAACTCAGTGAAATGCAGGACACCAGCACTAGGTCATGTTTCAGGCACATGGACAAGGTCAAGTCACTAAGATGGTGTCCAAACTGAAGGATCTGGGATGCTTCAAGACCTTCAGATCCAAGTGCATATCCTGGTCATCTAGATTGGTGTAATGCTTTAAGCAGTCAAAAACGTGTTGAATAATCCTATGGATTCAACCACAGTAAGGAAACCAGGCATGTAGCAAGCTTAGAGGGAATTACAGTGTATTCTCATCAGGTCCTTGGTGTGTGCCAAAGGAGATGGGCACCCAGAAGGTCCCATGCAGTTCATATGCCATGCAGACATTCTTTTTCAGCTGCCCTTTGAGCAAAAATTGCCCAAGTAGAGCAACAATTGTCTCCCATATGGTGTAAAGATAAAAGTGCATTGGTGTTTGTGAAATACTCAGTTAACTTGGTAAGGAAGAGCATTTCAGCATATGGACAAAAAATTAAATCCCTGTTTTCTATCTAGATATGGGTACTTCCTATGCATAATGCACACTTTAATTTTTGTGTTGTTTTCATTTTTTTAAATTATTTTTTTACTTTTTATTTTTGTTGTTGTTGTTACTGTTACTGGTTTTTAATTCATAAGATTAGTGTTCCAACTCCATACCTTTTATTCTGGTGAAAAACATAATCTTCATAAAATTGTCTGGAGACAAAGTGGCTTGTTTGCCTATAAACTGGAAATTGGCTACCTTCACTAAGGAACCACAAAAGTTTTCAATCAAAAAGACAGGCATCGCTACAGGAGAAACTGACTCAGAATGAAACAGCCACCTCACTGCAATGTCACTAAGGAAAGACTCTAATAGGCTGGGACAGATTTACAATAATTAGTACAACTAGCTCATTATCTGAGACAAGGCATCTACAGCATATAGCATGTCTCTCTGCGAAATTGTAGACAAGTGTGAGCTGATTACATTACACGTAAGTAGCAGGGTAAAGCAGAACGTTTGGTCCAAATACACGTAAATAGAGTACCTAATAGTTTAGGTACTATGCCATGAGTGATTTATACCTCTCTGCTTTGTCAAATCAAGTTGACCAAGTCAGACCTTTTCATTTGGTCTTCCCAGGGAAAAGAGCACAGCATTTTAGGGGCTTGTCTCCAGAAAAAGTGCCATGGTGGTAGAGATGCCAACTTTTCATTTTCCCAGTGGGTGGTCTGCTGCAAAATTCCCAAAAGGCAAAGAATCTAGAGCTAGACAGGGCCTCCCTTAAGCTAAAGTGTTTAAGAGATTTTTTATGTGTAATTTAAGATGTTTGCTGAGAAACAGAGACTCTGATTTAACTATTTGCAGCTTATGATTTTTCCATTAGAAAATCTTGAGGAACCATCAGCACATTCCATATTTGACTGACCACAAAATCACAATTTTTTTCCCTCAAATCTATTGCCTCACACCACAGTTCTTTGCTCTTCTCCTTTCTTATTAGGCTTGTGCTTACTTGGAAATTGTCGGAGAAGACACTCAACTGCTGTCATTCACACTAAGCAATATGAGCCTCTAAAAATATTGCCACTAGCCTCTTTTGGGGCAATTTGCAAAACAAGGATGTAATCTGGAAGTCTGAGCAGACTGACATCCCCGCTTAATATTTAATGCCATTCCCCCAAGCACCCAAAATTTTGCTCACTCCTTTCTGTGCAGAGCCCTTTCTCTAACAGCCTAGAAGAACAAACTGAAAAGAAGGCAAGCAGAAGTCAGCATCCTTGTACACATAAACTTCTGAGTCATCCCAAAGATGTTGGAGCTGCATTGCAATAGGTAGCTACATCTAATTGTCTGCCTTATTTAAGTATTATGTTTTTTTGTAGGAAATATATAACTTTTGTTTGACAGTGCAACAGGGTGGTCCCCTTTAAGTAGCCAAAAGGACCTGGAGCCAGTTTCCTCTCCTGCTCACCCCAGTAAGCTCTTTTTAAGGAAGTAGATGTGTGAAGGAACAGCAGACAAGATAGAGACTGGAGCCAGATGTTCCTCTGAGAGCTGCCTCCTGACTGGGATACAAATCCAGCTGTTTACTGACTCAGGGGGATTCCAGGCAGAAAGCTCTGGGATTTGCCATGTGTGTGTGCGTGAGAGAAAGGCACAGGCTGCACTCCCCTATGCTTACTTTTCCCAGCTTGCAGAGGGAGGGGGAAAGTGTCTGCTTGGCTGGGAGAAGGATGCTGTCAGGATGATGAGTGTGCGCCATACAAACCTTTTGGGAGAAAGCCTCAGCTTCCCAAATTGTGCAGATGAGTTAGGCAGGCACATTTCTCCTGGGACCTGTGTTAAGAAACCCTGTTCTGTAAAGTGAACTGCTGCCTTAGATAGTCTGGGCATTTGTCTAATTTATGGGAAGAATGCCGAGGAAATGGCTCTACTGTGGATGTGCTGCAGGCTGACAACTTGCACCTAGCTTGTAAAATATATTAGATATTTCTGGACAAATTTACAAACAACTCCTAGTTAGGATAATAAGTTGCTTTGCCAAAGTCAACATAGGCTCTAACACATATTATATCACCACCAAAAAACACCTTCCATCCAAAAATTATGGTTCAACCCCAGAAAACCTCTCCACTCCAAACAGGGTTTAATGCCATTGATTCTGGGGGAAGACAGAGCTTCCCTGCACTACTGGTTTATCAGTCAAAGTCCCTAACCAAAAGTCTGGTGGGATGTAACTCCACAGGCTGTACAGATTGCTTGCTTGGAGATGTCTACGGATAATAAGCCATGAAAAATGAAGAAAAGTCTGTTTAGGGTGGTTTTTATTTTATACTTTTTTCAATGTTCAGGAACAGGTGTCACACATGTAAATTAAGTTATGTGAGGCTCTTGCTAATTAATTCTGGAGAGGTGCACCATTGCCCAGGTGAAGCAGGCCTCTGTACTCTGTCCCTGTTCTTATTCACAGTGTGTTTCATTACAAGACAGTGCCAGTGACTATTATCCACACTGGCAGAAAATCTAGGGCAGGCTGTGGCTTTTTGCTGCTGAGCAGTCACGTCATTCAGCTGCCTCTAAATTACCTCCTCAAGGCACAGAGGTCTTGGTGGGCTGTGAACCACCTGGGTTATTTGTCCTCTGCCGCTCCACACTGTGTGTGCAGGTTAAAGGGAGAGAGCTTTGCAGACTTTGGTCTGCGTGGCTCAGCACGGCTGTGTTGCCTGTGAGCCCTGGAGCTGGCCGTCACCAGAGTTACCCAGCCCCTGGGACAATACACACTGCCAACCCAGGGCTGTCAGCACAGGTGGCTGAGGTCCAGCACTGCAGCCAGGGCCTTGGCAGCTCTGCAAGCTCACTTTCACTCACGGCCAGGATTAGGAGCACCTCTCATCCTCCTTGATAAAACCCAGCATGGGAGTGGATTTGACCTGCTCCTAAGCCAAGTGCAGCTCAGCAGCCACAGCTTGGGCAGCTCTGCTTCATGCTGCTACACCCCACATCTTCATGGTTTTGAGGCTTGCCTCCAAAGACTTTGACCGTAAAGTGGCAGCACTGGTGATGCTGTGCCACTGCTTCAGCTTCTAGATATGAAGAGCAGCAGAACTGAAGTAGTGGAGAAGAAGGGATCACAGTTTCTCTGATTGTACTAATATTCCCTCCAGAAAAACAGCTTATTAGTATTTTATGCTAGTGCTTTTAATTGGTAGTTACTTGCTGGCTTTGCAATACAATAATCCCAAGGAAGACGGGTTCACATTCAGCTAAGCACTGCTAGCTAGCACAAGGTGAGAAATTCCCTGCTCAGAAAGGCTGCCATTTAAATAGATAAGGCAAATTGTAGGAGGAGAAACAGAGCTAGAGGAAAGTGAAAAGACTTGCTCAAGGTCATATGGCAGATCAGTGGCAGATCAACAAAACAGTCTGGTTGTCTGAAGTGCCAGTCTACTGCCCTGGGAAATCTTTAGAGAAAGGTCTCTAACAGCTGTAGCTATCCGCATGCCTATAGTGTCCCTGTGCAGGTGATATAACTCAAATTCTGACATCCCAGAAGTAAGAGTTCCATACTTCATGCACTTAGAGTATGATCCCCCAATGTGGCTAACTTGAAAGTAAAATGGTTTGTTGCATCAGTCATTTATTTTTGAAAATTAAATTTTGTAAAGTGTAGGTGAACTGAAGTCCATTTTTTTTCTGTCCTGAGAGGAACATGCTGGTGACCATAATCTTGCCTAAAATATAGGATAAGGAACTCTTTGTCCTTCCCCCCCCTCCATGTGCTATTTTGAGTTGGCATGTGTTTACAGAGATAACATTTGATGTCATAGTTGCCACATTTGACAGAGAAAAGCCTGAGAGAACCATTAACTATAGGACGAGTCAGCAATCTAAGGCATCTTTGTCCTTTGCTAAATGATTAGCTCAAAGCAATGCTCCGTCTGAAGTTTCCAGCCCAAGAAAATCCCACAAACAAACATTCTAATAGCTATTATAAAATAAAGAATCCTTTATATGTAACAGAATTTTACAACTGTGCAAAATCAACTCATCTTTATTGCCCACTTGAAAAAAAATACTTATTTGTGTTCATTTCTAAATGTGTTACAGCAATGGTAACTACAGATTTGAAAGCATCAGTGAACGAGAGAATAGAAACTAGAGACAAATATGAGTCAGGATGCCAGACGTCTGTTTCTGCTCTACCACTTTGTTGCTTTGTAACCCTGGGTATGTTGCTTAAGCTTCCCACCTCAATGCATCTATATGCAAAAGGCAACAATGATTTCTCATTCACAGAAAGATTCCACTTCTTTTGGCATAGATCCAGACCCTTGACCCTTCCAGGGATCTGCTTGTGAACATTCTGGGAGAAGTTTTTTCTCCCCAGTGAGCTGTGAATCCTATGGGATCATGTTCAGTAGACTAGATGTTGCCACCAAAAAGAAGTGTTGCACGGAAACTGCATTTCTAGGACACTGCTGGTAGGTTTGAAGACCCTTGAGGGAGAGGATGCTGCTAGTCCATCATGAAGACCCAGACTGGACTTTATTCTCTTAGACATCTTCAAGCCATCAGAGGAACCACTGATATTTTTGCCTGCAACTCAGTTGGTTTCTTGCAGCCGTAGCTTGCAAGGGAAAGATGGGAATAGGAAAGGGACAGCTTAATTTGCCTGTGTAGGGGAGAGGAAGACAGCACACAGGAGGTTGTTTGGATAATGGGATCTGAGCAGCTGGGGGAAGATCCCATTATGAAGCATATTTAAATTCACTGCTAATGCGTTAAGAAAAGTGAGGTAATTTTTAACACACTATTCACATATTGTGAAATACGTTCCTTGAGGAAGTGCTTTAGCAAAAGGTATGACAGAGATGCCTGTATTAGTAAATGCTGTTTTTGGGAAATACGGCACTACATTGCATCGATTAGAATGTAAAGTTGCCTCAGGTAAATGACTACTTTAGGCACTTAAAGTTTTTCCTTCATACTAAAGACATCCATGATGGTTGTCTATCTTTGGTTGCTGATTTATATATCTTTTGGTTAAAGATTTAACACAAATGGCTCATCCAGTGTTTCCAGGGATAATTAAATTAATCTATCATTTGGCTCATTTTCCAAGGATAGAAAAACACTCTCATCCTGCTGCAAAGCAATGGCTTGCATATGCTTAGGAGGAGGGATGTTGATTTGCTGAAAAGGTTATTCTGCTGCGAGCAACATGCCCTTTCCTTTCCTAAATATTATCAGCCAAATTTCTGAAGTTTTAGTTTGGATGTACTCTAGAAAGAGTTTGTACAGCTGGGCAGCTATATTATCTGAAGCTCACACGTGTGATACCCCCCCAGCTTGCATCAAACTGTGGGTGCTGTAGGAAACAGGCATGGATGTGTTACAAAGCCAAGCTGCTGCAGTACGTCCCAGCCAGCTCCCTGCACTGACGGCAAGACAGGGGCTGCTGCTTGCTTCACTTCTTGGAACCACCCAGGCATCTGTCAAACAGACCCGCAGGCTGTCCTTCTCAACCCCAGCTATCCAGCCCAGGCTCCACTGGGCTGGGCAGGCTTTTCCTTGACCAGCTTGAAAGATCTTAAAGAGAGTTTGTGGTCAAGTGACAGCTGGAATCACCACTTTTTTAAAAGCAGAACTTGACAAAAGAATTAAATTATCCAGGCCAGGCTGAAATTTAGGGAGGGCTGAGCACCTTCTCTGTAGAGACGGTGGGGAGCTAAACATTGTTTGAATCAGAACATTCCCAGCCAGAGACCATGAGAGCACAGACAAGGGCATTGTGGCATAAGGAAGAACTGTGATGGGTCATATCCGCTCTGGAGTTTGTGTGAGTAGTAGGTAATCAGCATGGATAAGGAAGGCAACAACAGAGATTTTGTTAGAGGAGAATTTCCATCATCATGGTGAAGAGCATGCTGGGGAAAGAGCTCAGCCTGAGTGGGCCCTGCTGCCTATATCACCTCTGCCACAGCCATGCAAAGCCAGGTGGCTGCTGCTTCCACCCAGGAAGGGCTCAGGGCTGAGGTGGCAGCAGCTGTGGTTGGAGAGGAAGCGGGACTGTTACTATCAATTGGTCTGGGAATGACATGCTTCCATCCCCATGATTCTGCACACAGAAACCCAGTTCCAGCTCACTCCATTTTCTCTTCCCTCTGTGTGGCAAACTGGGCCGCCTGCCTTTCTCTTCTTACCCCAGGAAAGAAAACAGGGTTTGCTACACAGGTGAGAAGAGCATACAGAACAGGAGGCTATCAAAAATATTTGCCCTAAGGTAACACCAAACAACACAATTTTCTGCAAAATCCTTCTTTAAAACCTATTTCTTCCAGTGAAAATAATTGCTAGACATGTTGCTGGCCAATAATGCCGGTGGAATTTGTATCACATAATGGTGAGTACCTGAAGAATACAATGTGACCTCTCTGGTATCCCAATTTAGTGGAAAATTCTTGACTTTACCGTCTGTGCTTACTTCACCATGATAAAACCAAAGACAATACTCTCTCTCTTTGTCTTGCCCAGGAAAATTTTATTTGCCCTCTAAGCTCAAGAAAACAGAGACAGGAACAAAATGAAAAGAAGGAAAATCAAAAAAGGCAAACAGAATTAGATTGGTTTTTTTCCTTAAAAACTTCAAACATTTTAAAACCCAACCATTTTTCACAAAAATAAAGCTCACATCTGTTATTTATAAAATTCCATTTTAATGTGATTTGCTTTCCACTGGCTCCCAGTCAGATGAGAAAAACGCAAATTAGACACAAGAATTACATGTTGTACCAGTAAGTGCTAGAATTCCTGAAAGAATATAGCAGCGATTACCTTTTTTCTAAAGACTTGGCAAGGGAGGTATGATTGGAAGAGGGATAGAGGGAACAGAGGTAGCTTGAGAACAAAGAGAAGGGTGATTAATAGAAAACAACCCTCTTTATCTTCCTTGTTTCGAGATACCAAAAATATTCAGGTGAGTAACAAAAATGGCAAGTACGTGTTACATCCCTGATGAGAGCCTCAGTCAAATGAAACAAACTTCCAGATAAATCCATTTTCTTCTTCAGATTAATATATTCAAAAAGGCACAAGCTTGTCAGCTTGGGCACCAGACTTATTTTTAAACATTTATCTAGTCAGCATGCCAAGCTCCTTGATATGCTCACAAGCAAAATTCTTAAGCCCAGTGCTTTATAGCTGCAGAACGGCACTGTTGTCTTCCTTGGGAAGCGCGTTATTTCGGCTGTGTCTGCACACAGAAGCTGTGTCTCTTCCACCACTCGGGCATAAGAGCACAAGCACAGCCATTCCCCTCTGCCCCATATCGTGAATGCCATTATACCAACATAAAGACCCCATACCGATGTTGTTATTCTTCACCAGGAAAAGGAATGAATTGCAAGCACCTTCCTGCCACTGTAAGTGCATTGATACCAGGAGCTGTAGATGAAGTTAAAAGACCCCCCGTGCTTCCCCCTCACCAAGTCTCTCACGCAGCCGACACAGTTACACTCATACAAAATCTAGCTATAGAGCAGGCTTTCATGGACCAGGAGTCTTTACCCTTTTTTAATCTACTTAGACTAACAGCAGTGTACTGCTAATTCACATGGCAAAGGGCAAAGGGCTTTTTGCAAAGAACAACTTTTCCTTGTAGCAAAAATAGATGAACCCACTTTCCTGCAAAGAATTGATTACTAGATGCCTTTGTGGGTTTTGTACAGCAATCATGTGAACTAGGTGTAGTTGGTGGATGCAGAGGCTTAACCCCACTTCCTCCAACCAAATGTGGGAAAGGAAGAAATTCATGCTGAGGATTGCAAAAAAATGCAACATCTCTATTAATTTATTTTTTTACATATAACATGTTTGGCTTTACATGTAATACCAAACATTTTAAAATAATAGCAATACAGAAGTTTTCCTAAAATGCCTGTAATGCTAAGAATCTCAATCTCTATTAATCTGGCAACACATTTTAATGGGAAACAAATAAAATAATAAATTTATGTTAAGAGCTAACTCAGTCCTGTAAACAGTGCTGGTAGTCCGAAGGAGCCTTGGTCCGTAAAGAAGTTTCTTGTGAAATGGACAACTAAATATTATGGATTTATTAAATATTAAAGGATTATGTACACTTTGGTGCACTTTACATACATACTTGTTTAGATTGGGTTTTAGGCCACTCAGGATTTTCAATAATAGAAATCAGAATCCAGGCTATTGCTGCTGCCTCAGTTGAACTAAGCTGCTAAAGGAATTTTTAGATATTACATGGTCTGCTATGTACTACTTACCATTCAATTACATCAGTACTATCTGGCCCAATGC
>VZTE01000520.1:1577123-1591057 GCA_013397775.1 Eulacestoma nigropectus
AATAAAGATAGGTGCTGCAATAATTCTAAGAGAACAGAAACATATATATATATATATATATATATACACACACATTGGCAGGTGCCACTAGAAATGATGATAAGCTGGAAGGCAGGCATGTGAAAGCAATTTGTACCCATGTTTGTTTAACATTCTAAAATCTCCTTTAAGTATTCAGAATTTGCTTTCTGGAAATTTTCTCGAGGCAGTGGGAGATCCCTCAGCAATTAAATGAATATGCAAATATTTTGACATTTCTAACACTAGGTATACATATAAAAGCTCAGTGATATTCACATAGTTAAGGTTTGATTTGTGCTTCAGTGCTTTGCTGAAAGAACCAAGCAGATTTTTGCCTGCTCTCTTGGCAAAGGAGTTACATCAATGTTAACAAAAAGACTTTCTGTATGAACTGGTTATTAGTCACGTTCTGTCGGTCTGTCAGATTTTGCTTCCTCCTTGCCTGACAGCACATCTACTAAATCTCTATTCACCTGTAGACTAAAGCAAGTAGAATAAACCAGGACTGGATTTTTTTACATAAAGTATTACCAGAAAATTTCAGCCTGCAACAAAAAATCCCCAACCTTATGGATTAGTAGACATTAAAACTATAGAAAGTTTTCTTCCACTATTCAATCACTTTTGAAGGTAGCCTTAAATCTGCACTCACTTGCACTTACCATTCTTTTAAAATTTTCCACTGAAAATTGACATTTGATTTTCTCAACAGTAAAATGCCAGCAGCAGTAATAGCGAGGCTTTTCTTGCAGGTTGTGATAGAGATGAAAATTGTACAGCCCTCCTTTTCCTCTTCCCTTCCTTGGGGTCAGCTTCTTACCCTGTGATAAATGGCACCTAGATCCAGGCGGATCCTGCTGTATCGCCAGCACGGCTTCCTTAAGCATAACATTGTGCTCTCTGTACCAGCACGTGGCCAGAGCCTGGGGGAGCGGGGGGCACATGCCTCCATCCAGCCTCCCAAAATGCAGCGAGGGTACGGACCTAAGCCATCCTTTGTGTGTGTCAGATCTGTAAAATAACAACGGATTTTTGTTTCAATAAGGCACAGAGCCAACACCATCTCCAACTAACTGTGATGCTTGTAATTTCTGCTCATAACAATTATTTCAGTCTAATACATCTGGGAGGTGGCAGTGATGTTATTTCACTTACTAACACACACAACTTTTCAGCTCTCATCCTGCAAATTGTATCACACAGTTGGTGCTCCACAGAAAGAAGGCTCCTCTTTAGTGGACCAGATGGCAAGTTTAGGGCTTTTAAAGGCTGTATCCAAAACCCACCAGAGCAAACAGACTCAGTGATCTTGCATACAGAGACTGCTGAACACATGAAACAAAGACCCAGCTTCTGCTCACACAGATGCACAAGCTGATCATTTGGGCTTTGTGAGGAGGGATTAAATCCCGGTGGCAGTGTCTTGCCTGTGGGACGTGGTGCTCCATATGACCGCACCTCAGGGAGGTCGCTCTGGCTCCTTGCTTGTCCACAGACCCCCTTTCCTCCCTCCAGACTGGGCAGGAGGTAAAGCAGAGGGATCACATTCCCACATTTCACCCCAACACAGAGTCAAGACGTAGCTGAGTCAGACAGCAGGACCCAGGAGCTAAGCAGTACTCAGGGTCAGACTGCATAAACACAGTCAGTATTAAATCCGTATTATTTGCTTTCGCTGCAGTGCCTTGGGTCTCTGAGAACCTTACTGTGCCAGGCACTGTATGAGTCCAGAACAAACTTACCCCAATATAGAACTTGAATAAGGACAGTATTGAACCATGACAGATTTAGAACACAGCCTTTAAAGATAGCATTAAAAATGTTTTAAACCCTTCGTTTTTTGGAACAACACCATCCCCCACCCCTTTAGAGAGGAGATCTTGTCAGGCACTAAATAAATGTTTACAGAAAGGTGTTTATGACTCAACATTAAATAATAGTTTCAGATGGAAATGTTGACAGAGCCTGAGTGCTAGCAATGCTTCTCAGAATCTCGATGCATCTGGGAATTTATTTCCTTTTACAGCCTATGATAAGAAAAGGGAATAGCTTATCCATGTTTTAAAATCTCACATCAAGGGCCAACCACTATGATCTGTAATTCCTGAAAACAGGAATTTCTACTGGAAACAGGAACAGAACCTCCACTGTAGATGTTTCAGCAGGAAAAACATTATAAAAATCATCTCCATATGTTGCATAAAATCCTTTTTCTGTTTACAACTCATTGTTTCAGGAGCTGGGATTTTTAACTACCACTGTCTTTTAATTTCTCTATTCCCCTTGTTTGTCTTTGTATCTTAAAATGTGTATTTGCTTGAGAAAAGTCTTCTTAATTTTGACCCACTGGTGGCCCAGCTAAGCGCTGAGCTAATATTGACTAATATTTCAAAATAAATTGCTCCCTCTAGTGAGATCACGGCAGTACTGATGTCTAGCAGATGTGCCTGAAAACTGCTTGAATGTGTTCCTCTGCACCACTCGATTAAGCAGCTGGGTCATTGTGGACTTGATTCTGTGCTCCTTACACAAAACTCCAGATGATCTCAAGAGGAGACTTGCCTGAGCAAGGAGTGCATGATAAGGACTTCTGCATTTAAGATAATATTATTTACAAAGGCTTATGCCTCCTAAACTATTAAAATCTTCCCTTAAACAACATGCCAATTAACTAGCAGATCTTTTGAGGAGCACACTAGCTTGCAGAATGCTAAAGCCTTTGCTATGAATAAGTTTCCTACAAACAATACTGTTATCACCATCGCCTTCATTTCTTTGAGCTCCAAGTTGCTAGAAGGAAAAAAACCCCATCCAATTTAAGGTAGACCTCATTCCAAACATGAGCTGAGTGCTTCAATTTGCTCCCCTCCATCCTGCAGCTTTTAAAGTAAAAAAGAAACATTATTATTACATATTTTGTGGCATCTTCAAAAGTCTCCTGAGAAAAAAAGACACTTAAAGGAAACAGTATTAGCATTCTTTTTATTCCCTTCTAGCCAGTTGGCATGATAGTATCAGATGTAAAGCATTTCATAAGGAAAACGGTGCCCTTTCTCGTTTTGATAAATACTCAGGAAACACTTGGGAATAAGTCCCAGAGAGGCCAGGGCCAGGGTGCTGGGATGCTTCTCTCCTAATTTGTGGGAGATATTCATTAGCAGCATGATCCCGTAGCTGGCCGTGCCGTCTCCACGAGTGCTGCAGACACCAGCCCCCTCCCTGAGCATCCGTGCCACATGGGCTGGGGAGGCCATCACCTGGGGAGGGCTCGGCCGAGGCGGTGTCCCCTCCCAGGACACGTGGACAGCAGCTCCCACACTAGCACGGAAACCCATGCTGGCAGGGAACTGGAAAACCAAGAACTGGTGTCTTGTTCTGAGCCATCCTGTGCTCTGCGCCCTTCTGCCTGCTGGCAGGACGGGCTCGCTGTGGCAGAGGCCTGGAGCCCGTGCCGCCGGGGCGGCTCTGGGGGGCTCTCGGCAGAGGGTGCCCACCAGCACGGCCGGCCCGATGCTGAGAGCGGCAGCGCTGTGGAGCCCTGCTGGCTGCTGCAGGGTGATTTCATTAGCGGCACAGCCTGATTTCATTAGCGGGATGATTGGATTAGCGTCCGATGAGTGGCTGTAAGGAGAGCAGCCGGCCACCCGCCCTTGGCCTCCCGGGTGCATCAGCGGTGTGGGGGGCTCGCCCTGCCCAAGGTTTGGGTGCTGCCCAGACTCCTGCAGGAGGACTGCGCTGCACATCACGCAGGATGGTGGCACGGCCTTTCCTTCTCCCTCCCGTGGCCCTGCCTGCTACATGGAGACACAAACACTTGGCAAGCTCCCAAAGAGAGATCTGTCTCCCTCACGATGGTGACCTTGGGAGAGCCAGGGACGGGAGGTGAAGCCAGAGCCATCCCAGGTGCTGGAAGGTTGCAGCTGCAGGGGATGCCAGGCCACAGAACCCCACTCAGCTGTGGCCCAGAGCCCAGTGGTAGAGCCAAGCCTCCACCTGCACTCTCAGGAGAGGCTTTATGCTTCAAAACAGTGAACCAGCAGCTCGACTGGTGTGAGATGAGTGTCTGCAAGAGGCCTCAGCCACCTCAGACTGCATAAGAGCAAGGCCACCCCATCGGAAGAGGTAGGTGTGAGGGGAGGCAGCAAACATGCCTGAATACCAGGACGTGATGTTCCAAGCCCTCGTGCCCACCAGGGTGAGCACTGCCCCACCGCTGGGTACAACCTTTTGTTCTCCATAGCCCATGGGAAGCCAGCCATGCGAGGGAGCCCGTCCCTCTGGCAGCTTCTCCTTCCAGCCTCCCTGCTCGGCTGGCTGAGGGAGAGGGACTTCACGGCCTGTGCCAGGTGCTGCCCTGTGGTGCTGAGAGGACAGCCTGATGCCTTGCTGCTGTCCCGCCTGGGACAACATTCCTGAACTCTCCCTGCCTCTCCAGCCTCCCTTTGTAACGCTGCAAAATTGTTGCTGAAATGCTGAGGCTACAGACACTATCATGGACTGTGAGCCTGGGTTCATTTTCTATAAGCAAAGCTTGACTGGCCAGAACAATTCTCCAGAGCTCTGGAGGCGGAGCCATGTCTGCAGGAGAGAAGCCGCCACAGGCAGTGGTAGATGAGTCCTCCTTCTGTAAATGAAGAAATGACTTAAAGGCAGGTGCTCAGGCTTCTTAAACAAATATTTCCTAACTTCTTTTCAGTGAGGAATAAAAGAACATATGACTTTCCAAAGCAATGGATTAAAAAAAACAAACATAAGCCTGTTTTGGAAATGCTAAGGGTATTGTTGTGGGCTACTGGCAGGACTGTGGGGGGACACTGCCTCTGGGGGGAACTGGCTTTGCCATCCCCTGCCACACCTCAAGCAGCCAGAGCTTGTTTGGGTCCTGCCATGACCCCTCAGCATTTTGCTGAGCACAGGCACCCCACATGATGGCAGGCAGGTGCTTGTTTCCACAACACCTCAAAGCATAAGTGTGCGTGTTTGTTTGTGTGTGTCTGTGTGTCCAAAACGGTCAAGTTTGCAAGAAGATGAAACATCTTCCTAATCTCTCAGTTGCTATTGGTGAAAAAAGCTAAAAAATACCTAGCTCAGAATGATGTTAGGGAGTTTATGGGCATTTAAGATTGCAAATTACACATGCCTGGTTTTGCTAGGAAGCGCTTTTTTAGTTGCAAACAACTGCTTGAGGTAAAATAGCCATCATGCCAGAATGAGGCAACCTTCTGTATACAGATGTGCGTGCAAGCTCATTGTGACTGTTCTGTGTTCTGAGTGTTTGGCCTTTTAGTTCATCATGGCAGTGCCCACTGCTTTCTGAAACACAGCTTGGATTTCCAGCAATTTCTAATGACGAGTGGCGTTCCTCAGAGGTTGGTATTGGGACCAGCGCTGTTTAACACCTTTGTTGGCAACATTGGCAGTGGGATTGAGTGCACTCAGGCAATTGGAGGATGTCAGGCAGTGGGACCTTGACAGGCTTGAGAGGTGGTCTTGGGTGAATATCATGAAGTTCAGCAAGGACAAGGATTGCCCTGGTTCGGGGCAATCCCAAGCTCAAATACAGGCTGAACAGAGAATGGATTGAGAGCAGCCCTGAGGAGAAGAACTTGGGGATGTTGGTGGATGAGAAGCTAAACATGACCCAGGAATGCGTGTTTGCAGCCCAGGAAGGCAAACTGCGTCCTGGGCTGCATCCAAAGCAGTGTGGCCAGCGGGGTGAGAGAGAGGAGATTCTCCCCTTCTACTCTGCTCTCATGGGATCCCACCAGGAATACTGTGTTCAGCTCTGGGGCCCCCAGTATAAGAAGGGCATGGACCTGTTGGACCAAAACTGGAGTGGGGTCACAAAGGTGCTCAGAGGGCTGGAGCACCTGTCCTGTGAAGACAGACTGAAAGAGTTGGGGTTATACAGCCTGGAGAAGAGAAGGCTCTGGGGAGACCTTATAGCAACTTCCAGTACCTAAGGGGAGCCTACAAGGGAGCTGGAGAGGAATGTTACACAAGGGCATGTAGGGATAGGACAAGGGGGGAATGGCTTTAAGCAAAAGGAGGGTAGGTTTAGACTGGATATTAGGAAGAAATTCTTTATTATGAGGATGGTGAGGCACTGGCACAGGCTGCCCAGAGAAGCTGTGGGTGCCCCATCTGTGCAAGTGTTCACGGCCACATTGGATGGGCCTTTGAGCAACCTGGTCTAGTGGAAGGTGTCTCTGGCTGCAGCAAGGGGGTTGAACTAGATGATCTTTAAGGTCCCTTCCAACCCAGGCCATTCTATAGTTAAAATGGTTAAATGTAACTTTATGAAGTAACACAAAAGCTTATTATGTGGGTCGGTTGTTATTTTTTTTTATACCTATAAATTTTAGCCTTAATGATTGCCATTTATTCTAGGTTAAGTAGTTTTATGCAGTGTTACTTAGAAGCCCCTGTGTGCCTAATGACTGGTCTCTAAGACCACGTTGGGGCTGTTTTGTTTATTTTTTGAAGATATATTATAAATAGTTAAGGAGGTGTTTCTGTTTCTGCACGCTGTGTTAAAGCCAGTATAATTAAATGTAATAGCCACCAACTGTCACTAGAGGCTGCTCTTAATACACTGTGAAGAAGTAAAGTAGCGGAAAAATTAACTACACGTCGTTTATCTCCCATAATGTAGATTTTTTTTCTTTCTTTAAGAGGAAAAGAAGTTCATCACCATGATGCATCTTCATTATTATCCTATTTATTTCCATTGATCAATATTTGTTTAACCATAAAATCACTCTAGCTATTGCAATCCAATCCAAGGACAAACCATATTTCCCAGACTACCAATACTCACTGTTTTTCTAGAGAACATAGAAAATAGATCGAAATTTTTGTATTCAATTTTAAGAAGTATTTGAGCAATAACTCCTAATTATAGTAGGAAATTTATGTTTTGCTTTAACATGTTTTTTGAATAATATATTTCCCATAGTAAAAACTTAATGATACGTCACTAATATGTTTTCTGATGCTTGTTTTTTTTCTGTCCCTAATTTTCCCCATCTGATTTGTCTTGGACAGATTGCATTAATCTCCTGTGCAAGGAGTCCTGACTAAAGAATAAAAATACCTTCAATATTTTGCAAAGAGCTCTTAAATATTTTCTGCAGAACTGGTGACCCCTAAGCCTAGTGTAGTTAAATAAACAAAACACAAGCTGTGTATGTCACTAGGACGTGGGTGTCAGCTTGCTTTGCTAACTTAACTGCCTCTCTGTTTCCCTGTCTGGCACACTGTTTCCATGTTCACCTGGGCAGCCCGGAAGCTACCCCAAAAATGTCTTTTTCCTGAGTAAACCCACCCATCCATTAGAGCAGAATGAGCAGTTTTGGCCAAATGAGTTGTTCTCCATTCATTCAAAATGCAAAGATGGCCAAACTTTTCTTGCTCCGCTCAATTTTCTCCTAGCTGTGCATCTGCAGCCATGAGTAGGGGACATGAGGAGGGGTCTGTCTGGGGTGCAGAGCAGAAGGCACCGTACTGGTGTGTTAGTGTAGCACCTTGACTGCGTGAATACCATCCTTCGGCCTAGCCCTGACTTTCTGACTGGGCCACGCTAGGGCCAGCTAAGATGTGGCCTTTGGTGTGGTACCTGATTTCCCCCTCCTACAATCTGATTTTAGCTGTGGCTGACCTTGCCCTTGGTTGTGGCGGTTCAATGTTAACTATGTGTTGTTGGCTCTGCTGGCTGTTCTTTTTTGTAATACTTGGTGACTGACTCAATGTTCATTAAAACCAGCCCCAGCTTGCATCAGCCCTTCTCGAATTGCTCAATTGTGTACTTCTGTTTTGTGGCTAAGGTGATACCTGAGGGGGCAGTTTGCTCTGGTTCACCTCCTAGTTTGCACTGGTTGTCTTTCATGCCTGGAGCTTGTCTTTCCTCTGTTGCAATTGGGCAAGGGAGCTGAACAACTTGTCTGTGAAGCCAACAGTCATGTTATTTTGGGGCATTCACTGGAGGAGCACATTTTTGTTTGTTTTTCTTCTGAAGTAGGAGAAGAGGAGTATGTCTGTGCAGCTTGAACGAAGTTTTGTTCTCTGCTGAGGAAATGAAAAGCTGAAGTCTTGTCTTGCCTGACACAGAAATATTGCCTTTCACAGGACTGAGCATTTTGGTTTGGAGTCCGTGAGGTAGTAGAGTAAAAGAAGGGCTGCATTTACAAGAGCACTGGAGGACAGGAATGCCCCTTACATGCAGTGGCTGGAGATCTTGTGCGGGAAGTGGAAGACTTCATGAATTATTATTTCTGCTGGAGAGAATTTTAAACCAAGTCTGCCCTTTCAGGCTATTACTCAAACCACTGTACTATGGAATGGTGCTCCTCTACATTTCTAATTACTTAGGGCATATTGATGCAGATCTGAACTTATTAGCAGCCTTTGTTGAGGATATCCATCTTTACTTAAAGTAATGATAAAAATACTCTGTAATAAAATACTAATAAAAAAGTCTGGCAATCCTGTATTCTCACGTGCTCATGTGAAGCAACAAACTAGGAAGTTACTAATTACTTTTGATTCTGGCTATTATTTAAGTACCATGGGAAAACTGTGAAGACCAGGCCCAGTAGAGTCATGTGGAAGGGTTCACGTGCATTTCTTTGGAGGAGGCAGAACTGAGGCTTGCTCTGTTTGCTTTCTTTGCAAGTGCTCCAGCCCAAGAAAAAGCAGGGATGATGACTTTTCATCAGGGTTTATGTAACTTCAGGTCCGTAGTGTTTTCTCCAGCTGAATTTGCTTAAGGAACCTGGGTGGGCCATAATTTCAGTTTGCTGAAAGTGACTATTTGCTAAAATAAATGAATCCAATCAGTTTTTGGCTGCCCACCAGACACCTGGAAAATCTTCCTCTTAGGCTGCCACAGTAATGCCTTTGGCTTATGAGAACTTGACCTACAGCTTAACACCTTTTTCGGCATGAAGTTCCGCAACTTTTGCTCTGGCTAATAGCTATGTTAGCTACCCTCCAGAGTGCATCCTGCTGTGTTTTGGTTTCAGGATCCCTCTTTGAGAAAAATATAAAAACCAGCCCTAAGTTGCAGAGCTGCTACAGATATAAGCTCTGTAGCTCAGGGGTTTGCAGTTCCTGGTTGGAGAGGCTTCTTTGCTGACCTGTGATGTACGAATGCATTTGACAGTAGGCAAAACAGAATGGGAACTCTGGAATGGCAGAACTTCATCACCCACATCTGGCCTTACGCTCCTTGGAAGAAATCATATCAGTGACCAGTCCCTTGTTCACTGCAAGCAGTTAAAGAAACTATTGGGGAGGATGTTTAGAAGTCACCAAGCCATCTCATCCATCTCCAAAGGAAAATGAACATTCATAGTTTAAGTTGGGTGAAGGTTATGTGGTGGATATAACATTTATAACTGCAACATCTATTTCAAATTAACTTTTGCTTTTTACGAAAGTCATGACCATATACCTCCAGCCTTCCTTTTGAAGAGTTAGGCTCTAGTCCTCTCTCATGCCTGGGTGTCTTCCTTTCCCTGACTACCTGGTTCTTGAGACCATCCATGCATATTGTATCAGCATCATTAAACCCTCAGCAAGCAAATGTCAGCTTGGCAGCAGTCTCTCTGGACATCAATTTGTGAAGAAGGGAGGGTTGATATGGAAAGGTTTTCTGCAAGTGACAGATTACTGTAACAACTAGTGAGTGCTACTTACTAATGGTATTTCTTAGATATTATATTGTGGTCATATTTTCCAGGATTTGCTCTTCCCTCATGACTCTTTAGAATGTACACTGGGAAGCCAGAAACTCTCAGACTTACCTGAACCGTATATGTTTCAGATGCTTTATAAATATATTTGTAGGGTTTTTTTCTGAAGCACATCTTGGAAAAATTCAGATATCTGGGCAGCCTTGTGAACCACTGTAGTCCCTGTGATCTACAGAATATTTCCTTAGTCTCATATACCTATATCTTTCTGTACCAGTTTGCCACATACAGACATACATTCAACTGCCATAGGTGTGGATGTGAAGATAAAATACCTCCAGGACAACTGACTTCTAATGGAATACCTCCAGGTCAACTGGATTCTGTGTGAACACCTGGGAAAGCAAACTCAACCTTGTTTGACTGATTTTCATAACTTGATACATATAACACAAGACAAAGTTTTAATCTGGCAAAGTTTTAATCCGTTGCTAAAAACAGGATAAGGTCCTATCCTTCAGACCTTGTTTATCTAGGCTTTCCTGCACCCAGCACAAGCTAGTTTTTTCCCTCTCACCTTGAGTGCCAAAAGCTGCTGGAAGATGCCATCACACAAAATGCCAAGAAATGGCACTGGTTATTGTGAGAAGACTGGAGGGATACTTCCCAGTCATGTTCTATTTCAACAGACATACCATATGTTTAAGGTGGGGGTCTTTTTTTTGTATCTGCATACTCATAGGGATCCTAACTGCTGGTTTAGCAACTGGCTCAGTCAGGGAGTTTTAGACGCCTTGGTGTTCCCATTGGTGCTATTCATTTTTTTTGCTCTGTGCAGTAATACAATGTCTTCAGTTGTTTCTTTACCTGAATTATCAAGATAAAGCATTTTCATGCTCCTATCAGGCTTACAGCCTCCTGGGGCCCACGGGCTCTGGCTCTGTAGGATGTGCAGCTGTAGCTGATATGAAACGGATTTGCAGAGCTGGTGTAAGGCAACACTGCAGAAGTTGTAAGTGGCCCCTCTAACTCCACCACATTGCACTTCGATTACTCAAGATGTTTCTCTGCCTCACTGCATGCAATAGCTTTTGGTGTGGTACAATAGGAACAGCAGAGCCTCAAAAAGCTGTGTGGATCTAAGGGGCCAGCTGGTTCTGCACTCCCTCACTCGGCTTTATCAGTAGAAATTCCTTCCTCGCTGATCGAATGACCGAGGGAAAATTATCTCTTTTTAAAACAGTTCACATTTCTTTGGATTCAGTTTCAAATTGGCATTCTTAAGCTTATCACAGACCATTTATAAATGCACTAGCTCCTGACTGAAAGATTTAGCATGTACCAGATTTGTTATCCGTCTCAGACAAACAGTCTGAAAGAGGCACATGCCATACAGTACATTCTCCATGAGCCATTTAAAGGTAGCAAGAGCACTGCATAATCTAGAGAACATTATTTAAAATTGACAGAACCTTTACCCTATCATAAAAGCAGCTGCTTTCTAGGGCTTTTGGACTTGCTTCCATGTTCCTCTACCCACTTAAGATCAGTGTAGAAATCCAGCTAACCTTTCTGCAACATCAAAAGTATCCAAGCACTAGTCAAAACTCTCTCTGATCCAGTGTGGCTCAGGCACAAAAGCTGCACTTGGTTGCAACTTCCTAAATGGAATGAGAATCAAATGACAGGTAGCAATTGCTTGGTTCACTCTTTAAATCTCCTTGCCTCCCCCATTCACCCAGGATCATGAGCTCAGTAGTTGTTCAGGCTTGTCCTTGGCTTCTCTCTGTGCTTCAGTGGTATGTTTCTGTTCTCACTCTGACCTTTTTTTTAGTCTTTCTACTAGAGCGATACACAATGCTAGCAATATGTGTCTTGTATGAAACAGTGGTATTGTCTGTGTGATTTGGATGAAGGCTGCTTTTGCTGTAGCTTTCCAGCATCACAGAAAATCTTCATTATTTCCTATGTTTTCCTTGATGAAAGCCTACTACTGTAGCTGACAAGGTTGGCTGGCCTCGTCCCATTTGGTGGTAGTAGGGGCTACATGTAACAAGGGATAAAAATATCTTAAAGTAACTTCTTAATCTTGCACCATTCCCATAACAGTCATACTTCTCTTTCTACAGCAACTTGTGGTAAAAATGTATGAATAATAAAATCAGTTATTTTTGCCAAAATTTCATTAAATCATCTCAGAAAGGGAAAACAGCTGAGCTGTGTGCCTGAATGTCTTCATACTGGTTTTGCAATGTTGCGCATCGTGGCCAGCTGAAGTGGAAAACCTTCAATCAAAACACAGAAAATTTTTCAGAGATGATTAGACTGTTGACAGTCACAGTGATACAATGTGCTGATAGCATTACTGTGTGATGCTAGCAAACCCGTTTGTGACCTTGAACCCAGGAGAGTTTTTGTTTGGCTTCTACTCCTTCAGTTCATCAAAAGTGTAAAATAGTAAAAGTGAGTTGTCATATGTTGTACTGAGTTGGCGGCTGCCCAAGGACAGTCTGCTCCCCATGTGCTGCTGGTAGTCTTGGGTGTGGGCAGCTGCTTCACTTTCACTGTCCTCTATGTGTGAATCTGAGCAACAAGAAAAACTGGAAGAAATTGCCTGGCCCTTTGCCACCTCCTCACCTTGAAGAGCAGCTGGTGTCTCTAGCAAGTTGTAACCACGGTTAGTCAAAATCCTGCCATGTTTTGTTTGCAGGAGGCAAATGACTGACATTTTCCTTTGATAGGTCTTGTGTTTTAACCCCAGCTGGCATCTCAGCCTCACACCGCCACTAGCTCACTCTCTCTTGGTGGGATGGGGGAGAGAACTGAGCACGTAAAACCAAGAAAACTCAGGGGTTGAGATAAAGATAGTTTAATAACTAAAGCAAAAGCTGTGGATGCAAGTAAAGCAAAACAAGGAATTCCTTCACCACTTCCCATGAGCTGGAAGGTGTCCAGCCATCTCTAAGAAAGCAGGACTCCATCACATGTAATGGTTACTTGGGAACACAAACACCATCACTCGGAATGTCCCTTGCTTCCTTCTTCTCCCCTCCATCTCTACATGCTGAGCATGATGCACTATGGTATGGATATCCCTTGGGTGAGTTGGGATCAGCTGTGTCCCCTCCCAGTTTGTGCACAGTCTCCTCATTGGTGGGGTGGTGTGAGAGGCAGAAAAGGCCCTGACACTGTGTAAGCACTGCTCAGCAGTAATGAAAACATCCCTGTTTTATCAGCACTGTTTCCAGCACAAATAAAAAACTGATGTGAAGAAAATTAACTCTATCCCAGCCAAAACCAGCACAAGAGGACAACTGACTTTGTCACTGGATTTGTCTGGTCTTGTCACAGCTATTTGGGTGTCTAGAGAAAGGCCCAAAACAGTACCAGCCTTGAATGAAGTGTGGAAGTGGGGTAAAGTGTTTTCATCTAGGACTATATAAGTTGTTCTGGAGTCCTCTGTGCCATACCAAGGCCCAGAGTCGGGCACATAACCTGTATGGAATTGCTGTACCTTAGAGTCATCTCCTCTTCCCTTTGAATAGCATTGCAGGATGAAGGTAAGAGAAGTGCTTTTCCATGCCTCTGTCCTCCAATCCAACTGCAGAGTTTCCTGACAGCTGTGCATGAAATGCATCTACTCTGAGGTGCCCTGTGATCCTGCTCCCAGGACATCTGGACAGACACTGGCTCTAGCTGGTTATGGTCTCCGCTCAGGAGACCAGGGAGACAGCAAGGAGGTGCTCACATTTGCTGCTTGTACAGTGTCAGGATATAGCACATGGAAATCTGGGAAGTCCAAAGCCCCCCATGTTCCAGCTTGGGAGAGACAGGCAGAGTAGGCCTGATGCTTTCTTCAGCATCACAAGAGCAGAGGGACTTGGGACTGAGAATTCTTTCTTTGCTGTCTATATTCCTGCAATAGACTGAATTGCAGCAGTGGGACTCATCTGATCCCTCTGGGTGCACTTGCCATTTTTTCTGTTTTCTCAGAGGAGTTAATAGATTTTCCCCCCTCAGAAGCCACTGAAGTTATTATGTACAGCACAGCTGAGCTATGTAACAGCTGTTTTTCTATAACCCAGGAAGTTTCATCACTTCATTAGAAAGAGACTGAGATTTCAGGTAGACTTTTAATTTTTCTATAAGACAACAAACAGTAAGTAAAGCATGTCTTGTTTGCAGTATTGGCTGCCACAAGTTCTTTTTTTTTTTTTT
>VZTE01000520.1:1591166-1698372 GCA_013397775.1 Eulacestoma nigropectus
CTGTTTTTTTTGCCGTTTTGGCTGCCACAAGTTTTTTTTTTTTTTTTTTTTTTTTTGGAAAAGATTTAGAAATAAGACAAAAATAAGCAAGACAACCCCTACTCTAAGCTAAAGAATCCCAACTAATAACATTGAAAAAGAAGTTGATAATATTGCTCCCTTGTGTACTGGTAGTTAAACTTCAAAAATCAATTGAGAGGAAAGCTTAACTGGCCTTTCTGTAGTATCAAAAAGCAAACCTAAATCCCAGGTGTAGAGTTTTTACAGCTATAAATATAGGGGATGATTTTCAGACAATGTTAAAATTACTGTTTAATTCCCTTTCCTTCAGGAGAAAGCTCCTATGAGGTGCACTTAGAATAGAATCCCTGAGTGTACTAGATATACTTCTGTGCAAACCAAGAAGTAGCTTTTCAGAGTGGTGTGCATAAGGAGTGAGACCAGAGTGATCAGCGAGGACTCCAGTTCTGCCATCACTTCTGCCTTGAGTGACTTTAAACCTTTGTCCTGTTTGTTCAGGCAAATTCAGCTCTCAACATATAAAGCTATTCCTGCTAAGCAACTACACAAACATTGCTCTGGCAGTGGTCTCCTGAGTGTTGTAGAAAAAAATGTTAGGTCTTGGTCCTCTAAGATACTTAGGTGAGAAATCCACATTGCTAAACATCTTTGAAGATCTGAGTGCCTGATCTTTTTCAAAAAGTAAGACTTTGAAGCCTTACTGTGCTTCCAGCCATGTTTGTATTTCCTCCTTGTTTTCTTTTAGCCATTCAATGTTGCTCCGCACTTGCTCCAGTGACTGACTCCTGGGCAATTCTCCTGCCCCAGCATTAGGATATTTTTCAAAGAAATTTTCCATCTGGAAAAGAGAAAAAGAATTGATGTGAAGTAAATAATGCTGCTATCGGGCAAGAGGCTTTTTACAAAGACACGGTCGAGGGTAAATTTGGCTGGGAGAGGTCTATAAGCTCATACTAGTAGCACTGGAATAGTTTTACAGTTAAATCCTGCTGCTTTATGCATTTAGAGGGCAAAAAAATTAAGTTTCCTGGCCAGAAGATTGTTAAATATATTGACTTAAACCCAAGAGAACTGATGTCACCATACCTGCCAAAGCTGGAGTTCAGTGTTGTAGGTTTGGGTAATAGTTACTATTCGACCAAGGGTTCTGTCATTTATAGTGAATCTAGAAAAACAATTTAATAATGATGTTTGATGCAAAACCATAATTATCTGAAACTTAAACTTCTAATTGTGTTACAATATAGCAGATACACTCAAATTTCAGTATTTTTTAAAATACTTGAAAAATAGCACCCCTACATAATATCTGAGCTGTTCTTAAATATGTTTACTAATGGAGTGATCTCTTATGGTGAATTTTTTTTTTTTTAAAGTAATTACTCATTGTCTTAAACTGGAAATTAGGAATATTGTTGTTTGGCAATATAAAAACTGTCCAGTTCACAGCTCTAAGCTTGCAGATGTGCTTTCCTTCTGTGCCCTCACCAAGCACTTAGAAAGGAGATGGAAGGAGAGAGAAGTCACTCAAATAGTGAAGAGCAAAGCTAAAAGGCTTGCTATTACTTCCACTGCTCATCTGTATGTCTGCTGTTTGCTGTTACCATTAGAATAAAATAAAAAAAACCCCAATTCTATACTCTGTCTTCTTGTATGAAATCACTTGCAAGAGTTGAGACTTGATTCACTATTTTCCATGCAATAGCCAGATTTCTATGGCCTTGGTAAAACTTTCTCTACTTGATCACCATTTACTGGTAGTAATCATTTAAGGGAAGAATGGTTTTCAAGTTAGCAACAAAGTACTTTTCCCACAGCAAATACAATATAATTGTGTTGAATAAGCTTTCCGTTTTCATTTTGTGAAGGCCAGTGATTATAGCTGTATAATAAAAACACAGAAAAGCATGGCATGTAACAAGATTTACAGGTGGATGTAGTTTCCAATGAGTTCACTGGAGTACCTGTCAACTAAGTGCTGCCAGTTCAGTCGTATCCAGTCCCAGGCCATTGTTTTCCCATAGGTGTTATATGAGATGTATCTCAGGACTGTGAACACATCTTGGCTTTTGATGAAGCTGGTGTTGTAAATAAATTTCAGATACCTAAGGGAAATGCCATAAGAATCAATGAGAGCCATTTCTAAATGGGAACATTATTTTTTTCCTACAGCATTTTAAAGGTAAAGTACACAGATCTAAAATATAACTGTGTCAAGAGATAAATGTATTGAAAGAAATCTTAGTTAGGAATCTCTTTAGCAAAGTAGGTAGGGTTTATGTCTCTACTTGAAAATAGCCAATCCCCATTATTATTCCTATATTTTAATGAAGTAGAGAAAACAAGATTGGATCAGTTACTAGTTCAGCCTGTTCAGCCAAGCACCAAAAAAATAGTAGTCCAGACTTTAAAGAAAGATCTTACAGGGACCATGAATACATGCACAGGTGGCTTACTCACACTGACATCTGTGCTGCTTGTTTGGAAACTTTTATCCATACAAAATTAATTAATTAAATAATTGCTTGTTATTTTAATAGTAAATTAAGAGACAAGCTTTCCCTGCTTTGGGGGGGATTTTTTATTTTCTGCAAATATAGACTGATCTAGCTAATTAATTCATGTCTTAATTGTGTCAGCCATTAGTTGTTTAATGGCTTTAGATTATGGCTGTTGTGGTCACAAGAATTTAGGAATGCAGCTGCTTCCTACCATTATTTCAATTACTCTAACTCTTATATTTACTCTTCCCGAATCTCCTATACTTCCTTGTTTCACCTCCTTTAAACTTGGAACTCTTTCAAGTAGCGATTGCTCCATGTTACGATATTTAGATAGGGCTCCAATGTCTGCTACATGATACAAAAACATGCAAAGTTATCAGATAAAGTAGCTGGTGTGCCTAAGCAGAGCTGGTGAGATACTTTCCCAGTCTGACAGCTGGACCAGTCTGAGGCAGTATCCAGACTCCTGATCATTGCCGTAGCAGAATGAATTAAACATTTTTGGTTCTAGCTTGAGTACTTCTGCACAGCACCACAGGGAGCATTTGCAAGTTCACATGGACGCCTTCATAGGACTGTTAATAACAGTTGCTCAAGGCTGTTTGCCTAATTTTAGCTATGTAGAATGTAGACATCTAGGCTAAGCAAACTGGAGCCAATGGAGAGCGACTGACAACACCTGAAAGCAATTCTTTCCATCGATTTTAAGCCCCTTTCCTGGTCTGGGATAAGCAGTGCTTTGTAGGTCCGGCCTCCCTTCACTGATTAAAGAGGAAATGGATGACTAATTTACTCCTGATGCTTAACTATTAAGCAACTAAAATTGCACAGGGTAAACGGACTGTTAGAAGAGCTGAAGGTTGTTGATTGTGTGCATCAACTACCACGTCTTCAATATCTTTCCACTAAAAGAACAAGGCTTTTTTCCTGCTGTAGTACATTCTCAGAGGGGCATGTTAGATAACTGGTCTTGAAAATGTGTTGCATACCTCATGTCATAATCTGACCAAAATGACAGCACAGAAGAGAGGAAGAGGGGAATGAGCAAACAGTGACCAGTTGCTGATGTAGGAAAAGAGAAATCTACGTGTGTTTAAATCACCTGTCCAAAAGGGTGATGTTCCTCACTGATGCCAGGCCATATAGCAGCTTTTCTTTTTCTTGGGCTAATGAAGTTTCTTGGTATTTCTGGAACATGTAATTCCATGATATCTCATTGCCTGAATTCTGCATCCCATAGCGATACACTATGAGTCGGAGATTTGCAGCAATACTAAAATAAAGAAACAGTACTTAAATATTCTTCCCCCTTTACTACTTGAGATCAGTAACCCAGTCACATGCTGTGTTCTTCACAAACCACAAAAGATGTGAGCACTCACGTTTCTCCTTGTAACCATCTACTGAAGAGTTGAGAAGCGTTGTTCAAAGATTCTGTGTCATCCATACTGCAAGCAAAGTCTAGAACGGATGCACGAAGAAGCCTTGGAAAGAGAGAGAGGGAGGGAGAGAGATATTTTCCTACTGCTAACTATTCTTTGAATGCATCAATAACATGAGAAGGAAAAGATGAAGATTGTCCCACCTCTGCAAATGGTCTCCAGTATCCTCCCAGCGCAGTTGATCCACAATTGGTTTTACCAGATTGCGAAAATATCTCTGAGGTAGAAAAAGGGTGTTGTTACTTGTGTAGATTTCTTTAAATAATAATATATTTAATTTCATAGTTTATTCTCCTTCATTTTTCCCCATAACTAGCATATCTTGAATGAAAAGTAATATGAACAGGCACACACACAATCTTTCCAGATCCCCACAGCATGCCAAGTCTGAATGCTTGCAATACTGATGTGCAGGTAGGACAAAGCCAACCTGCTTCTCTCCAACCTTGTCTGTACTCCTGGTGAAGGCTGGGGCACAGCAAGGACACACTGCCACAACTGCTTTCCAGAGATGATAGAGAGTTCAGGACATACTTACTTTAGTGACCATTAAATCATGTTCAGTATTTTAGGTCAACTAACAAACCTGCTCACTGGCACATAGAAATATAGCCATCCTTGGTGCTGAGGACAGGTGTCAGAGATTTTGCTGCCCTGTACATACTTATTTATTGAATGCAGGACAGCCTTGGCTAATAAATATCTGTAACATGCCTTATGGTGACAGATTATAAGAATAATTAGGCATAATTTCTTTTCCCCAACTGCATGATCCTGAATGCAGAATCCAGGTAATTCAGATACCACTACTAAGCAGTGTTTAGTGGGTTTTTTTTTTAAGAGAACAGTAATGAAAAGTAAATAGTAATAGTTCATCAACACTGAAAATCACTGTAACTTCAGTATTATTATTGTTAGAGATTCTGAGCTATCAGATTCAGTGGTCCCAAGCTGGATTGGCTTTTATTTTGCTTCATCACCTGAAATTTGGGATAGAGATTTGTATCATCTTCAAGCATGTTTGCAAGGTAAGTTACAGCTGATACAGCTCTATGCCAAGGTAAATACTCTTTTTCATTTCTTAGGTATTTTGTGAGCTCCAGGGGAACAGAGTAATTCACAAGTCCAGATCTGTGGAAGGAGAAGACATAACTTCTGTTATTTTAATGAATTTGAAGAACTTGCTTCTTCAAAGATATTAGATTTACTATTTACTTTAGAAGGCCTGAAATAGAAAAGTTTGTGAGGGAGAAAGTAGTCTGGAATGTAAGTCTTTGGAAGGTGTTTTCCAAAGAGATAACCAAGGATCACTGTTGATCTATGCCTAATTGTAGGAGCTGTGCCGTTGCGAGAAGCCTGTTCATATTGTTCAGCAGCCCAGTGTGCTTAGAAGTAAGCAGCCCTTAACTGACTACATTAATATTATAAAAAAGAAAGGAATTGCTGGTTGGAGACATCGTGAAAGGCTAAGGAGACTTAGACTTAGAGGCTGTTACAGATCGCCTAAAATTTATCTGTCAGCATGGCTGGGCACAAGATCTAGAAGCTCCCAATCAAGTTTCTAAACAAAATAGCTGAGGTGGTAGCTACCCAATGCCTTGGTATGCATTGTAGGCATGCCTCTACTTTTCTGGATACCTAACTTCTTCTGGAGTGCTACTATTATTGTTAATTATAGTAAGACCTTTCTAAGACCTGTGCAATTAAAGCCTGCTTTTTTCTTGCGATGGTACTGAAAGGGAGCATTTCTCTTGATTGCATTGGTAATGCAAGTTGCCAATGCATACTTAACTGCACCCCTTTTGGAGGACAAGATAAAGCAACAAAGAATTAAGGCTCGTACCAAATTCAGATAATTTCTTTCAACCACCTGGGTTGTATGAATTCTAATTATTAGGCAACAGAAAGTGAAAAACTTGTGTTGAAATCTCTTCAGGAAATTAGTTTACCTTGCTAAAGAAAAAGCGTCATCCAAAATCCCTGCACGATCAGCAGCTGAAAAATTCTGTGTGAAAAGAGGAAAAGAGAGACCAAGAATATACAGATTATTTGCATAAAAACCCCTGCCTCTACAGACCTCTCATAAGAGACCCACCAGACAGGTTAGACATTATGCCACTTACTTCGTGGTTTTGGAGCAGAAGAGTGCTTAACCTGGCCCAGTTTTGACTATCATAATTCACCCGAAAGAATCCAATGTGGTCTGGATTAACGTTCAGAAAAGTACCAGGAGAAGATGCTATTGTAATTCCTACAAAACAAACAAACAGTGATTGGTTTGTGCACCTTATATGACGTGGAACTCACTGGAGATTCCTTGACTCCAAAAGTATTATTTGGTTTTAATGGATATCAAAATAAGATCCAAGCCTTAATTTTATTTATTTCATTATTTATTTCTAAAAGGCTCTGAGTTAAGATCATTTATTACAGATTTTGATGAATGCCAGCACTTGTCTTAGAACAATGAATCGTGGTAATTACTTGGGCCAGCTAGTTTGTTAAATTTAAAATGGAGATCATTGTGAGTAGGGTGAGGATGGTGAGATTAGTGTCATTGTAAGAAGTAAAAACTGCAAAGAAGCAGTTCTTGCAAATATATTTTTTAAAGGTTTTTCATCCTCATATGCACTATTAAGGTTCTCATATTTTATCCTCCATTAGTTTCATTCTTCAGTTTGTTTCAACTAACTTTAACTTTTCTTTCCTGTACTTTTCTTTGATTCTATTTTTGTAGCTATTGATAAAGGATTTACAGAATAGGCTGAGACTTTATGCAAGCACTCATGTTTAAGGATTTTCCCATTTAAAATGAATACTCGAAAAATGTTCCTTTCTCAGAAGCTTGGCCTGGTCCAGTTGGTGATGTTATTTATGAAAATTTTCCTATTTCCCATTGAAAACAGTGGTCTTCAATCTGTGGTTTGAGGGTGGCTGTAATTAAAAGCACGTTTCTGTTTGGATGATACATACAAAGTATTTCTAAAGGCATTTTTCCCTAGAGCTGCTGTTTGCCCTGCAAGACAGAAATTTTGTGGATGTAGAAGTAAGCACCTAATCAAGACTTTGCAGGCTTTGTGAAGTTAATACCCCCCTGCAGTCCACCCTAATGTCATGTGGAAATCAGAGGAAGAAAACTTCTTTGTGTTAACTTCTGACTTGTATCATGACATAATATGTTTTTTGTTTGCTTTTGCATGGATACTAAAAGCAATCAGGTAAAAAAAAAACCAGAACAAAAGACAGATTACATTTTTAAAAGTAACAAACAAGTACAAGAAAAGACGAGGTGATTGTAATATTTCTGAAATTCAGTGGGATGTAATTTAAAATCTGAAAAGAGTCAGTAATTTTTCTCCAAATTTTTGTCCACTAGAGGTGTAGAACAAGAAATTCAGATTTGATTGCATAATAGAACAATGATCAAAAAAACCCATTAGGAACTTTCTCAGTTCTGAAATCAGCATTAGAAAAGGTGCTTAATCATTTGTAGTTCTTTTCTTTAATTTAACTCAAATTGCCAATTTACCATGCCACAGAAGCATTCATCAGCCTCCCACTTCACCTCTTTTCTTGGGCTGGACAATGGCCATATCTAAGCCAAACTGATTTTAGCACATAATAATTACGAGTATGCATAGATGTTTCCTTGAACAGGACTGTATTTAAACAGATGCTTAAGCACTATACTGAAACTGAGCCTAAACTGACATAATGTCTGTATAGGGGAAATTGTAATCTTATCACTGAAATTACTAGTAACTGCAGTACAACCAAGCTGTGTGCTAGCTCCCAGATCTGAAAACGGAAAACTATGAAAAGTTCATTCTGTGTTCTATTTCTTGTAAAGGATATTGAAAAGTTTTATTCATTCATTATCCTTAAAAGAGAAGAAGACATTTACCTGTAGAATCTGATACGTTGTAGAAAGTATAATTTGATGAATTCCCAAGCCTCCATTTGACAGGTATATTCCATTTATAACTGAAATTGTTTAATGGGAAAGAAAATCAAATGACATTTGAAACCAAATGGTAGAAACCCCCCTCCACTGTCTTTGTTTGTTTCAATGCTTGCATCTTGTTTTATGAAGCCAACTGTGTGCTTATGTGCATATACATTTACTAAATAATATATCAGGCAATAATCTGACAGAATACAAAGCAATTAATTTAGTAAAAGATGATTATATGTGAATAATTGGTGTCAGTGTTAATGTTGATGTGTCTAGGGCTTTGTGCAGACACTAGTTAATCTTTTGCAATGCTGACATGAAATAAGTGGTTAAGTATTACAAAACTTTTTTTACAGATTGAAAAAATGCAAGAGTTTAAGCAACCACTCTGATACAATTAATAGGACCTCTTGCCTTTTCCAGCCTGTTTTTCTTCTCCAAGACAACCCTAATTCCTTCATTATAAAGCACTGGGAGCCAAATGCAACCTTACCTCTTGCTCTTCAGCTCCTTGTGTACCTTTATTGGGTAGGTGCAGATTCCTCAGTCCAGGGCATGCCCAGGACAAAGCTGAGAAGTTTGGGCAGGAATGGAGCCACGGCACAGCCTGACCAAGACTGTGACCAGACAGTCAGGGAAGTGGGGCAGCAGAGCATGCTGTGAGTGTAACGTCAGCCACCTGCATAGGGCTGCTAAAATTATTAAGCCCTTTTGAGCAGTCAGGTGCTGTTCCATAGTAGCATATTATGGTTCATCCCAGGGGGATTCCCCCTTGGTGACAAGTGCTATGGGAAAATATAAGTCATCTTTATAACCCGGGGTTGAGTGAATGGTCATTTACGTCCAGAAAATAAAAAAGTGAAAGTTATGGTATCTCCTTCTCCATCCAGGAAGAAAGATTTATTCTTTTGTATCTCCTAAACAAAATACCTTAACAGATTTATACACTTCTAGTTTTACTAGTTTTTTTATGGAGCTTACTACGATGTAATTTAGAGAGATATTTTGTTTTGGGAGGAGGGGTTGTTTGGTTGGTTGGTTGGTTTTGTTGTTGTTGGTTCTTTTAACTTTTTTTTGTAAATGCATTTAATGAGGTAGATTATATTTAGTTTTCATGTTCCTGAGATTGCATTCATAAGTACTTCTCCTAAGCATTAGATACAATAGCTGTGTCCTGTTAACTGTGCATATTGAGTATGTGTTCCTAACACGCTATGCTGCAGCTACGCATTTGCCCAGCAGCACTACTTCAGAAGCACAGGTCTTTGAACTTCCATTTCTTTGGAGTGCTGGCATGCAGGACAGGACTCTTTCAAGCTGAACAAACTTGGAACAAGCCAGCAGCTGAGGAGACTATTCAGAGAATAAAGCATACACAAGACCTGGAGTTTTCACTACTTAAATCAAAAGAGGAGATACTGATGTTCAGTGAATTGACTTTTAGGCAAGGGAGTAAGTGTGTCCCAGGATAGACAATATCAGCGTTACAATATATATTATGACATTTTATTTTTGAGTCATTTATAAAAACTAAATGTTCAGAAACAAATTCCCCTCTTACTCTATCAATAGCAGGGACAGTACACAGCTCAGCTTCTTGATGGATTAAGGTAGGAACAGTGGGATTTCTACTCAAGAAATTACAAGTGGCAATAAAATTAAAGTCATGTAAAAATTGAAGTCAAGAAAAAGTAGGATTCCTGAGTCTGCTACCTCAGCACATAGTGCAGTAAGTCAAATTATTTAACACAAAGAAGTAATTTTGCCTAAATAGTTTGTAACACCATCCTTCAGATGGCACGGTGCTGTACATTTTGTCTAAGAAATTTTGTGCTTAGGTTGGGAGAAATGCAATGTTGCAAATACATGGGTAGTTATCTAATTCCAATTCTTTTGATGCCTATCCAAAACTGCCAATAGCTGAGCCTTCTCATTCCTCATTTTTTTTTTCTTTTTAATCAGAGGGAAATAGAGTGGTCACAACTGTCTTCTTCTTACTTCATCTTCTTCCTGCTCTTTCTTGCCCTATGTATTAAATGACCTAGTAGAAATTAATGAAAAAAATGCATTTGGGTAGATTTAGTTGTGGTTCTTACTGGCAAGTTTTACTGATTAAGTTATTGGTCCAGTTCAAGGAGCAAAAGCTTCTTAATATGGGTTAATTTACATCTCTTTCACTGAAACGTTAGCAAAGTTGTACTGCCTCAGAATTGGGACTGGCTAAGAAATTGCAGAATGGCAGGTCTGAAAAGTCAATCAGCTGGTCAATGCTGTGGTGCAGCCAAGCCGTTTTTCTGTGCAGGTCTATCAACCCACAGGTAAAGTTCATTTCCCTTCAGGTTAGTCACCTATTGCTCAACAAATATGCTCCAATACAGTATCCCACCTGTCTTGAACAGGCCACGTAAGAGCCCAAGATGGCTTACTTTGACTGGATAACTATCTTCTAAAAGGGTAAAATTAAGCAATATGACCGTAAGTAAAACAGGAAAAAAATAGCTCTTAATGAGGATAAATGACATTTATACATGACCATCTACTTCACAGTAACTCATGGTTTTAAGACATGCAGAGAAGACCCTGTATTGTATATGAAGACTCTGTGGTGGATTATAGATAGATCCTATGCCATATAGAAAGGAATAAACGACTGTGGTATAAAATACTTGGATCACAGGATCTGATTTCTGGACAGAGACAATTTTGTGGCAGTTTTCGTAGTCTGAGAGACTATAATTTGCAGTGATGCAACAGATGACTTCCAATAGTCTGAACTGTGTGTGGAAATCAGGTTTCCTGAGAGATCCTGTCCAATTTTACTCTACTCTGTTTGAGAAAGAAACCCTGAGACAAAGGGTTGATGTTGTTTTAAATCTGCAATATTTGTGTCTAACTTCCTCCTGGCTTCCTTTAAAAAAAAAAATGCTGAGAATAAGTTTAGCAAGAATGAGTAAAATACTACCTACCTATATGTGAGATGAAGAGGGTAAATGTACAGTATTTCTACCTGGTTTGAATCAACATTTGCAGTAGGAACTTACCCAAAATCAGAAGGAGGATGAGAAGCATTTGCATTGGGATCCAAAAGAAAACGTTTCTGTGTGAATACTGAATTATCTCCCATCTCCAAAACAGGGTAGCCCATCTGCCTAGTCCATGTGTCCATGACTTCCTTCACAGGTTTATTACTTACCTATGAATGATGGAAGAAGGTTGCAGTGAAAATGGAAATTCAGTCCTAAGAGGAAAAAACCTATCTCTGGTATTAAGAAAAAGAACAGAAAGGGGCAGAGGAAAGAGCAGATTCAGAACAAAAAATCCTCCATTAAATCCTTTTATGGTGCCTGTCACTGAAGAAAGAAATTAGTTGGAAACTTGAACACCCACAGAAGAAATGAGAATGTACAGGTAGGAGACTGGCCAGTAACGTGGAAAAGAAATACTGAGGAACCTTTGAGGCCTCTTGCGTGCTCTAAGATCTCTCAATTTTTTTCTGACAGAAAAACTGAACAGGACAGAAAGGACACAGGGAGATTTTCCAAAGCCAGAAGCCTCCTTGCAGTGTGTCCTGTTTTGAGTGTGAGGAAAGAGCCAGTATTAACCACCAGCAGCTGCACCAATGTAAAATTTGATCCATGCTGTGAACCATTAACATCTGTCCTAGGAACTGGAGCTGGAGAAAGCTGTCACTATCTCCCCAGGATGCCACCTGTGAGGGAAGTGAGCTATGGTCACTTCTAGTGTTTCCTTCTCCAGATGAGGTAGATAATGTGAAGATGCAGAGCACTAGAGAGAGAAAGTAGTAAGTTCTGCTGAGCAGGAGGAAGTCTGGGACCAAGGAGAAGACAGGTACTAGGAAAGAGACACAAAAGCACAATTTAGGCTGTGTGAGTGTCCACAGGGTTGGAAGAAAAGGAAATAATATCAGAGAAGAACCTGGCAGTATGCAGGTAGGCTTTTGGGGATAATGAGATAGGTGGAAAAAAATAGTCCAGCCTCAAGGAACAGGAAAGATCAGAAAATGGTGGCACAGATGATGACCCAACTGGGACTCAGAAGCTAGTGAGGGAGATAAGCACCAAAATTACTTGGGAGTTGATGCTACTGAGAGCTTTCAAACACCTGAATCTGGATGGGGAAAAGAGGGTATGGGGTGCATGTGTGTGGTAGATGAGAGGTGTTTTCACACATGAAATGAGTTTGAGTTGTGGGGGAATGTTTCAGTAGCAGGCTGTTAGCAAGGCTTCCTTTCTTGTTTCTTATTCCACTCCCACAGTCTTATGCCAAAAAGAAAAAAAAAAAAAAATTAAAAAATGTGTATTTGCTAGAAATAAGATATATTGGAATATACTGGGAAGCTGCCTAGCTTGTAATCTGTCATTGACAGAAGAGCTACAGGATATAAAAAGTTTGAGAAACTGAAATCAGTGGGTGAGATATGAAACATTTTTTAGCAAGGGCTTGGGTGGATGCAAAACATACCTCTTCCAGAGCCTCCCAAAATTGTTGTGTCTTTGCATTCTGGAAATGGTATTTCTTCAAATATGCCTAGAGAGAGGTAGAAGACTGTGAAAATACTACCAGTGTTTCTTCTTTGCCTATGAAAACAAAACACATATTCAGTTGTACAGGGGTACAGAGAGTACCTCTCAGGGTATCCACACATGGATGGTAGTATTGTGAGTGGGAGATGAAACAGATCAGCATGCAGCTGACGAAGTTCCTTTGCTGTCCAATGCATCCCATAACACCAAAAGTCAGCCTTTTCCAGAGGGACTTGTTAGTACGAAATAAATTTGTACTTGAAGAGTTCTTTGTGTTTTGTTTGAACAGACACCACTATACCCTGTTGCAAATTTCTGATTAATGTAAGAGGTTCTTTAGCAGGAGGAAGATATTTCATAAGATTTCACTACCTGTGGACTCAGAGTGGAAGTAGGAAAGTCTAGTCACCTCTAAGTTTTGGTCAAAATGACTGTTACAAGGAGTAATGGTATTCAGCCAGAGTTTGCAACGCCTAAACCTTATTCCCATCCTGTGTCTTCCCTGGCTGCTTGGCGGGTGTTTTCCTCTCCTGTCACCTGCTCCTGGTGATGTTCAGTCAGTAGATGGTGCTGTTTGTTTCGCTGTTGGCCACAGCTGCCTACGTTAGTGCTCTTGAAGGCTCTGAGCAGAAGGGAAGGGTTAGGCTCTTGGGGACAAGGTGGCTCTATTTTCCCATCTTGGGTAACTGTTCTGATTGAATAGATGAAAGGGGAAGTACAGGAAAATACAACTGTCTTGTAGCAGCCCATAAAAGTGCTCTTCATGAGGGAGGGAAGTAAGAACAAATGTGGTAAGCCTGCACTGTAACTCTTGTAACCAATGTCAGTTCAGAGGAAAGGACAGCTAACTTTTCTCCTTCTGGGAGGTCTCCTTTCTCCCATTTTGTCTTTCCATAATTTTGTAGCACCACATTTTTCCTCCACAAGAAAGGACTATGAACTGTGCAATATATCCCTGTTCTTCTCCCTACTACCTTGATTTTCTAGGGCTGGGTGTCCCTGCATCAGGGCATAGATGAGCTTATGCTTCTAAGAGTGTCCCTACATAGCTGGTGTGGATTGGAGGCCATAGGAAGCTGCAGACACACTTTACAGCGGAATGAGGGGATCGCAGCTGACAACAGGATAACAGTGGGCTGGAGGAGGTCTTTCCACTAAAAGCTGTCAGGAATTTTCCTCACCATCCGGCTATCAAATCTTAAATTCCTTCTCCTGTGGGAGCATGGAACTTCTTCCTCTCCATGTTGTCCACTCAGTACTGAAATGCACTAAGTACTTTTGCTGCTAATACCAGGATCTCTGATACTAATTTTTTGAATAATGGCTTGGCTACTGTCACATGAAGATGGGCTGTATTTCTGATGGGGTTTGGTGCCACCTTTACCTGACAGCCTTTCTGGAAGAGGTCTGGTGTAATCCAGTCTTCAATCATTCTGAGGATCGATGCACCCTGAGGACAAAGGGAGAGTGGAGAAGGTCAGCCCACACTACTCTAACACTGATTTCCGTTCATCTATAAAGCAACATGTGAATGAGTATTTTATAAGGCAAAAATAGAAACCATCCATCAGACTAAGGAAGTGGTTTTTCTAATTCTTTTGTGGGATAGCATGCCTATCTGGTGGAGCTTAAATTTGGGTGTGAGAATCAGTCTTTAGTTGTGATCAGACACTTGTTTCCATGTTTAGCTCCCAAGCTCTGCTGCTGCAGGTTACTGTCCTGCCACTCTACCAGTTTGTGTGAGCAGGGCTCCCTGTTTTATGTTGAACAGGACAGGGGTGAGGGCAGCTGGGGACTACCCCTGGTAGGGGAACAGCCTGAGAGAGGCAGTGACTTCAGCTGAACACACAACAGGAAGGAACTCTAAAAATTCTGCAAGTCTGGGGCTTTACATGTTGGGTATGCCATCTCAAGATAAGGAATGAGATTTGCTGAGGACTGGTTTAAAAGGTCTGGCCTCTGAAGCAGGGTAGAATTGGCATCAGAAAAGTTACTTTCTTGGGTGTCACAGAAAAAAACCAAACAATTAGTACTTTGAAAGAAGAAAGAAACAAAATAAAGACAGGAGAGAGAAGTAGAAGAGCCATGTGGAACAAAGAACAGAGTGTGCACAAAATGATGAAGAAAAAAGGAGTGCAAACTCAATCTAAGATGCAAAATACGATTTTAGGATTAGCATGTTTTCATTTTCTGAACTAAATCAAGGGGCAGTTGAGAGCCTAATGCTATGAATGGTTTAAAAATCCAGTTGTCCCATGAAAATAAGAACGTTATCTGAATTCTGAGTAAATCCTGTTCCCTCTATTTATCTGTCTGAGAATAACGACTGGATGAGCCATGGCAGAGGGACTGTTTGAACAGATATGCCTCAAACTGCTTTCCAGGCTATTGCTGGAGAGTCAAGGTGGTCAGCAGATGACTGTTTTCCCATACAGAAATCTGATGTGTTTGCCATGGAATACGTTCAAAATAATTCAGTAATATTTAGAACAGATACCCATTAGTGGTAATCATAAGGCTGCTTATGCTCAATGGTGATCATGCAGCCACATGTATGCACTAGGGAACCTCAGTTCCTCAGCTTTGTCTCTCAGCCACTTCTTATCTGGTATCACCTCTCATAAATCATCCCCTCCCATTTATATTAAAAGCCAAAGTAGAAATACACACTTATAGATGCATTTGGTAACAGTGGAGATTTCTCTTGCTTTAAATTGTAATGTATAGTTAGTCACTTGCACCTTCTACTATTGTTTTTCAGTCTCTCCCCCCACTCTTGTCATTCCTCTGTAGTCCATGATGGAGTGAGTTTGAGAAAAACTCATCCTAACAAAAATCACTGATTATAGGAACACCAGTATTTTAATAACTTTCCTTTCTTATGACTATTTGGGGAGGCTCAGGAAAGTGACCTTAATTTGAATAGCTGATATTCTCTGATGGGGGTATAGGGGGGAGTATTTTATCAACACCCACATAATTTCATAGTAATTGCCAAGTACATGACAAGATTTGTTTGTGGCAGAAATGTGGAACATGAATCCTAAGCTTCTGTAGCTGAGGAAGTTCCAAAAATGTGGGGGTACAAGAGAAAATAACTAACAGAACTTATTTAAGACAAAAAGTATCACTGTTACTTTAGTAAAACCTTTCAAATTAAGACAGAGGATTAAACTGGGAAAGAGATGAGATGCAAATACTTTTTAAAAGCAGATTAAAACAATTATATACATTAATTGTTTACTCACCAGCTCTACTCTAGTAGAGCTTTCCAAGGCATATAATGCCCTACCAATCACACAGCAGTTAGAGGATCTCTTACAGAATACACTGCAATAACTCCATAGGCCCTTAGGCAATTCATTAGAGTTTTAGGATTGTATAAGCCCTCTGGTTGTTCTGGTAAGACTAACAGAGAGCATTCCAAATTATTCTTTATTTGTTTAGTGAGGAATATTATCATGAGAAGATTTTTTTAATAAGAAAAATGCAAAAGAGAAGCCAAAATAAAGGCAAAAAGAAACAAGTTAATTTTGTCACGCATTTATACATAAATACCAACAGTAATTTGAGCTAAATCTACGCAAAGACTTTCTCTTTTAAGCCAAATTATAACCCAAGCCAAATTATATCCCAAGCAAACTGTTCCCAAACAATACACAAGTACTCAAGTGTTTTTGCTTAAAAAAAAATGAGTTCATGTAGCAATTATCTAGGCACAAAGAGATGAGTAAAAGCTAGGAATTTTTTTCTCCATTGTTTTTCAGACCCTTCAAAAGTATGTCTCTTGCTTAGCTCACCACTAAAATACATTTTGATCCAGAGTATTTTATTTAGCTCTGTATATCTCGTGACTTTTGTTAGTTTGATTTAAAAAGTGTTACACAATACAGGTTTTTACATGGTTTATGATTTGACTGTGAGGCATTTATGATGGAATAAATACTGGTTGTATTGTTGGATAGAGGACTTAATTGAAAACAGAAAACTGATGGAAATGGATGGATAAAGTCTAGGTAATAAAAGTAGTATCTACAGTTACAGACTGTAGCACAGCTAAAGCTAAAGTCAATGCAATATATACTTTATGTTTAGCTGATAATGGGAGCTTGTAGGGAAAGCAACAAGCAGTATTTAATAATAGTGGATTTTGTGTGTTCAGTGGAAGCGTGTTATGGCATCAGATAGGGAACACTGACAGTGTCATACAAAAAGCTGCCAATATAAATATGGCATATCAGGTTCAGAAGCGGCATGGGAGATGGCTGTTCGAGGAGAAGAGTGAACAGAGTCCCAGCTCCTTCCTTGCCTTGGTGGCATATGTGGTGGTAAGAGGGAAGAGCAACAGGGGTGTTTCCTCCCTTGCTTCTTCGGGCTTGTCTCTTGATGAACTGCAGAAAATAACTGAAGGGAACAGTGCTGTTGGGGCCCTTGAGTCAAGAGACTTCCTGGTTAGATACCGGGGGACACCTGCTTTGTTCCATGTCTAAGGCTTGTCTAAGGACAAAGTGGCTTGGGCTACATCTGAAATGGAGGGAGACAAGCTGGCCTCAGCCCCCTAGGCTGGGTCTTCAAAGTGGTGATGCTCAGCACGGCTGCTGGTATCGCTCACACTCTGGACCTCACAGCACTTTCCCACAAGCGCTGAGCTCTGGGCTGTTGCCCCACACGGCAAGTACTACCAGACACCATGGGCTCCAGAAGGCTTCTGTGTGCCCTGATCACAACAGTGGTTGGATGACTCCAGCATTTCAGTGTCTCTGCTCAGGCAGACCCAAGGTATTCTTCCAGCCAGTTCCAGCTAGCTCCTTAGGGAGTATAGGCATAAGTCCCTGCCACCACTGACTGGGATGGGATGAGCAAAAATCTTGCCAAATACCTAATGGAGTGTCTGCTACCACCTCCTGGGCTACAAACTACTGTACTCCAATGCAGTCCTGTGCTACACAACTTTCAGTGAAATGTGGAGCTAACTTATCTCCCAGCTCAGGGCCAATGCCAGTAGAGGCAGGTGGTACCCATCTTTGCTAAGGCTTTTTGGGTGGCTTGGGATACTGTGAGGAACTTGAGATAGAAAGTCACTTTCCTGTTTTCACTGCTTGGTTCCCTGCCTTGCTTCCTCAAACCAGAAATTATACTGGCCTGCAAGTGTGATGGAGAAGTGAGAGAAAGGATAACTGGATATCTGCCCTTGCCTCCTCTGCCTTTATGTTAGATTATGAGACTTGACATAACTGGGCTGTGTCAGCATGAGGTGATGGGAGAGGTGCTTGGTTTAATTTAATTTTAAATCCAACACTCTAGTGGCAGAGGCTGGTGACACTGTGCTCTCCCTGCACTGCTGCGTGCTGTGAGCAGGCCTGCATGGTGCACAGTGCCTGACAAGGCTCTGCCGCACTGCTTCTCTCACAGCTGCTTTTAACTGCATCGTCACTGACAACAGTTGAGAATGTTTCAGAACAAAGATCTGCACACACACAGCTCGAGTGAATTAGGAGTCCTAATTATGAGCACCCCTGACTTTCATCTCCTCTCCAAAGTCGCCACTTCCTTTGCATCCAAAGTCACAACAGGAGGATATCCTACCTTACTATAGGATATCCCATCAAACACAGAGGTGATTTCAGCTGGAGATGACACATTGACTACAATTGGGTGGGAAGACAGCAAAGAGTCATCCTTCAGTACAGGAAGCACATCATCAATTAAAACCTGTTCAAGCTGAGAAAGAGAAGACATTAGAATAGAAACAAAGGCAGGATTATATGTCTACTTCTCCAATAAGTAGCTTGAGCTGTACTTCTCTAGGCAATTTGAAATGGAATGAAATTTCATGCCCTTTAAAGAAGGACTTGCAAACTCTTACTTTGAGAGGGTAAGGATACAATTTTTCCTTAACTAAGACAAATTGCCTTTTGCAGATCCTGTTTTCCTGTGTGTATCACAACACAGACACATCCATCCCACCCTCTCTTGCTCCCAGTAGGCAAAAAAGAGTAGCCTGTGTTACCAATTTCAGAAGTGTGACAATATTCACAAAGCATCATAGTCTCCTTTTGCAAAAATGGAGCTGGGTAGGAAGGGAGGGAGGGAAGAAGGAGGCAGGGTTCCCTATCCCAAGGCTTATAATGTTTTTTTAAAGTGATTTTAATTTTTTAAAAAAGATTAAGTAGCCATCAGTCAAAATCCCCTTACTTCCTAATCAATATTGACCAAAAAAGACTAACATTCAATTTAGCTTTCCTCTTCTAATACTTACTAGGATAACATTGAAATGTCTTAGATCTTAAATGAACATAGTATCTAGATATAAAGATGTCTTTTAAATTTTAAATTCCGTAATTAGAATTTTTCTTATATAGTTAGGACCACAGATCTTCTACTTTAAAGTGTAAAAGTGACCCAGGAATGATTTTGTTCTCAGCCTCTCTGCAGGGAGAGGCAGGGAAAGCAGCAAGTAGGTACTGCCTGCTTCTGAAGTCACCAGGCTCAGGGGATAGTAGATTTCAACAGGCTCAACCTATGCAAAACCTACTCTGCTCCCTTTCACCGGCATGTTCTATATGTCCTAGTACCCAGAACCTCATTATACTTGGACAGCTGGGGGAAAATATGCATGTTATGTGCCATCACATCTGTTTGGGAGGGGAGAAAGGAAGGAGTAAGAAAACTCCCTTTATTCGTGGAGTATAATGCATATTAAAGGCTTAGTCCTTTGCAATGCCCTTAAAGCGTCTGGAGTTGGCACAGTTAGCACTTTGGCCATCCACTGGCACTACCTATTTTTGCACTGCACAGGGTAGAGATTGTCTGAGTTGGAGCTTTTGAAATGACACTTACAATGCTGGCAGAAGCTGAATGGGAGCCCAGTACTTTCCTTGATAATAGCTCAAGATGTGGAGACAGGCCCAGGTTCCCAACCCTTACCAGCTCAGATATCGATCGTAAGTCCCATGAAGAGAGTACAGCCCAATTAAATAAATACAGGAAAATCTCCATCTTTCAGAGTTAGACCTTTAAGCAACCCTGCAAAATTGTTAAGGCTCTGTCCAGAACCCACTTTGGTGTTATTTGCCATAATAACCAAACACTTGACTCACTTGTTCAAAAATTATAGCTCTTCCCTGCAGACTAAAACTTCATAAAGTTTACTTTGACCAGTTCCAGACCGTAATATAGGTAGAAGCAAAACGTAAACCAACTTTTTCTTTATGTTGCACCACACTATGTTAGTTTTCTATATATATACACTTTAAGTCTTCATCATCCTTGTCTAAATTTTACTCCCTTCCAAAATGTTCCTCCCAGCCCCGCCAACCCTCCACAAGGCAGAAATAATTACCATTTGCCAATCTGGTTCTGCTGCATTTGCTCCCAGGAACTCAAAATAACTGGCAAATCCTTCATTTAACCACAAGTCATCCCACCAGTCCATGGTTACAATATTTCCAAACCACTACAATTATAAACATAAAGATGCAGGTTTAGATAAATAATACATGTACATTTCAGTATCTCACATCTCCATATAGAACATTCATTTGCTTACTTATTTCCTGCTGCCAGATGAAAATTATCATAATTCTGGGGTTTGAATAGGAATTAAGGCCTTGCCTTGTGTTAAAACATCACTTTTATTATAAAATTACATATTACTGGGGAGCTTGCTAATGATTCATGTGCCACTGAAAATATTTTTAGTTTCTTCCTCTTGATTTGATGATTTGTGTTTTTAAGGATATGTTTTCAGACAGCCTCCACAGTGTATAGTCGTCCCTGTTTGCCTGCCCAAAAGAGACATCTGCACACGCAAATTAGTTTCTCTAAGACATTTTAGACAGATTTTCATAAGTTGGCTGACAGTCTGGGACCAAGCATCTAACTTCCTTAGAAAAATTCCAAGGCAGTAGTCATGGTATTTTAAAGCTCTGACAGGGATCAGTTTTAACATGGTATTTTGTAATCAGATTTTGAGCACATGTAGAAGATTCTGAGACTAAGTTAATGACAGTATTTTCAAGATTAAAATATTGTGACTATATATTTGAAACACTGTAAAAGTGACTCATGTCCTAAAATATACCTGATGAACGAGCTCATGGGCTATCACAGCAGCTACTCTCTGCTTGTTGGATGTGGCTGACTCCTCGGGATCATACAGCAGGTTTGTTTCTCGGTATGTGATCAGCCCCCAGTTCTCCATAGCACCAGTCCCGAAATCTGGAATAGCTATTTTATCTGCATTGAAAAAAGAGACAAAGATTACCACTGTATCCTTTAAATAAATTAGCTTATCCCCTCTCTGTGTATTTACAGCCTGTTTTGCTTACCATTTGTGATTTGGGCTTACTGCTGTGGACTGCAGGCTATGATCTGTGTTTAAGAAGAGAACTGGCCTACAGCAGCTGACAGCAAGTGCCCTGGCTCTGCTGAGATTAACAGAGGTAGGATCAGTTGCACTAGCTGAGGATCTGCCCTGGGAGGTGATGCTGTGCCATCTCCTGGGAATGTGCGTATCATACATTACTTAATTTTGGCTCTAGAAATTAATACTGTTGTCTGGGGATGTGCTGTAGGCAGTAAACCTCCTGAAACTATTTGTAGCATAATGAGGCACGACATTGTTTGTCACACTGTTGTATTAAAAATATTTATTGACATGTTAACTGAAGTAAATCCCCCATGCAGTGAACAACATCTGCTTCTATGCCTGGCAATTTGTGGGGGTCACTCATTTATGGTCAGTAATCAATACAGGTTTAAATGAGAATTGCAAACTCAATTGAACTGGCATTTTATTCTGCAAATAATGACCACAGGCTTTCTATGTGGGTTAGTGAAAAAGTACAGATGGATTTAAAATGGAATAGAATGAAAACCCCTCACCCCACTCCAACAGAAGATAGGAATTACTTATTTTAAATTAAACAACTTGATTACAGAATCAAAGCTGATAGTTTGGCAAGGACTTCACTGACAGTCAAAATGAGGATGCAAAGAGAAAAGTAATGCCAGAAACCATAAATCAATGTGAAATACAATATTTAAATAAACCATTATGCAGAAACATATTTGATTCATCAGGTTTGACCTGGATAACTTCTAATAATTAGGGAACAACATGGTAAGTCAAGATTAGCGATCCAACAAATAGACATTCTGGGGAAAATAGTATAGAATCTGCAAAAGCATCTATCCTCTGACACTGCTGACCTGAAGATACTAGTCCACCCTGTCACATAGACAAGCCTTTATCCATGTGCTGCGGTGGCAAAGTCATCAGGCTTTCATGACAATGAAAGTTGGAATATAAAGCACAGGTGAGATATACCTATTATTATAATACCTATATATAATAATATATTATTATAATACCTATTATTACTGGGGACCAGTGCGTGAAAGAAAAACATATTGTACTGGTTTCCCTAATTCAGTTGTCATTGAAATGCAGTCAGATATTTACAGTAAACTCAGGTGCTATTTTGAAAGGAGGAGGTAAAAATCTTTTGTTAAAGTGATGTAAGTTAGCATGATAGGTACAGGTACAAACAGCCAACAAAAGGTTTGCACAGCATTATTGTCTTCAAAGTTTTGGGGGATTTTTTTTCCCGATTATATTGTCTTGACTTGTTTGCAGTTAGTATTTTCCATCTTTTTAAGTTCATGAACCTAACTGAATTACCTCTCTGAACGTCTTAGGAGGGAGAAGTTCCAAAACTCTGATTGCATTCCCAACTTGATTATTGTGCATTATAAACTGTGTGAATCAGATCCAGAGTCCAGATATTCCAAGCTAAAGGATGCCCAAATGCACTACTGTCTCTTTGCTTTTTGGTAACCATAGGCAAAATTGGAGAGTGTGCCTGCTCTTATTTAGTCCTGGATCTTTATTTAGCCGAGCTGTAGAAACTACAAATTATATGCTGGACCACATTCATCTTTCTAAGAAGTAGATACACACCCACTTTGCTTTAAGGTTAATAAATAATATGAAATACTCTCTGGCAGTTTACATCTTCACTTATCTCACTGCTGAGTTTTGTCCAGAAGTTCACATGGAAGCGGTACATATTCTTCTAAAACATCTGGCTCTGTTTTAACTCATGACAGTCCTTTGCTGATGACACCAATGTTTCCCTTGATTTTCCACAAGACACTTTAAAATAAACATGCCAGGACCAGTTCTTCAGTTCAGCAAACTGAACTGTGAGAACTGGCAACTAAATAGTAACTGAGACCAACTCATCCATTTAAAAACATCTTGAACTACACTGGTACAGTTTTAAAACATCCTGACATAATATCAGCAGTTAGCAATCAAATGGTTTCATGCTGTTTTCCACCAAAGCACAGAGATCTGTAGGAGCAACATAACCATGACACTGAATTAACAAAATGAAAAATATAAATGGTAATAATCACCTAGTTTTGGAAGAGAATAGCTCAAATTAAAGTACCATTCAAAGAAGTTGAATATAATTCTTGTTACATTTGCTGCATATTGTGCCGTGTGTATTTGCTGTGGCTGGGCATAAACTCTCAGCTGTAAAATACAGAGAGACAATTAGAAAAGTTTTCAGTTAAAAGGAATCAGGTGTCAAACATTTAAAAGGCATTTAGCATACATATCTATAACACTGCAGGTTTTCTCTGAGACTGGCCTGAACACTGAATTCCGTTCCCTATCACATTTACTCAACAAAGTTTTTCAAATGTTGTATGTAAGAGACACCCAGTCAACATAATCTGTGCACACTTTCCACTGTTTGTCTGAAGTGTAAAACTGGCAAGACCCATGTCCAGAACATCACAGTGGCCAAGCCTGGAGCAGGGCCTGAATGCATACCAGCCCCTACTTCCCCATGGCCTGGTTTTCTCAAGAAGGAGATCTGAGCAAGCACAGTCAAAGAAGATCCACTTGTTCTGAGCAGTTCAATGATCTTGACTGATCCCATCAGATCAATCTTTAGGAGCACATCTGTATTGAAATGTATCAGAAGTCCATAGCACCTTATTTTGTTCAACTTCTTCCTACCTTTCCTATGTACTATCATCATAGTTTCCTCTTGTCCTTGTATGTTTGAAGATCTCAAACCCGTTGAAGCCAGTGCATTTACCAGATCTGTGACTCTTCCCAGACATGCTGGCCCATGCAGGTTGAGTGGCTGTTTGACCAGGACCTTGGGCTACACAGCTTTGGTGCCTTCTGGGTTGCTGTGCCCCAGGAAATCATAGGCAAAAATCAGCTCTCTCTTTTATGGCCAAGCAAGTCCAGGAAAACTGGCACGTTTGGTAGCCCTGTGTGGGATGAGTGACGATTTCTGTGCTCCTCTTGCATATCTGAATGCAAAAAATGATGTGTTGAATGCTGACCTTTCTATCCCTGAAGCTTGGTGCCTGGGACTGACTTGGCTATTGCTGTCAAGCAGTAGGAAACAAGCTCTGGAGGACTAGAGTCTTTATGGCACCCATGCCCACGATGAGGAGGCCTGTAGCTTGAAAAGCCCTTTTGAGAAGTTATCTTCACATTGTGAAGACAAAGTTTGAGTTCAGAATTCATGGAGTCTTTTGGGGATCTTTCCCTCAATCTCTGTCCCAAAGCCTTCTGGAGCTGTATGTAAGCTGTTCTCTTCCCTGTCTCCGAAAATCTCCAGTGTGGATGAGATTTCTATATGGAGTAAAGTTTCTGGTTTTAGGAAAACCAATCCATCTCATTTTGCCAGCTCCATGACTCTTATGAATGGGCCACATTCATCTGACTAAACTGGTGTGGCTTGTTTACTCCTTCAGTGCTGTCTTACAGCCAGGAGTTGAGGGCCCAAGCTGAGCAAAGGAGCTGGTCTATTCCAAGAAGTCTTTTGGAGCCTGACAACACATTGATTTCAATACCATGAAATTACACTTCCTCCAGTGAGAGGGGAGGATGGGAAAGTGGTCAGAAATAAAGCTGGAACAAAAAAAAAAAAAACAACAACCAAAAACCCAAATAAAGCTTATGAAATTCAATTGGGAATCCATTCCTGCCAGGGGATTTCCCCCAGGGTCAGTTTTCAATTACAATCTGCAATTTCCACTTCTGTAAGCTCTTTACCCAATTTAGCAGTCTTCAGTCCCCTAGCTGATCCATATTAATGGTTTCCAAAACCTTCAGCCTGCACTAGAACTGACTTTGGGTTTCATTTGCGTAATCTCCTCTGTGATTTTCCAAACCAGACATTCGGTACCTGACCGGTAATCAACTCAGGGGCATCGTTTCCAGCTGTAGGCACATTTCCCACCATTGATTTCATGAATGTCTTCGTTAGGGCTTTCAGAGTGAATGGCAGAGTTTTTAAATAATTTACTATATCATGTGACCTGTATGCTCTTGCTGTTGTTTATGAAAGTAATTTATGGATCATGTGGATACTTTCTGTCAGATGAGGGATTTATTGTTTGAAATTTACACAGCAAACTATGGAATGTTCTTTTCAGTAGCTGGTGAATCTAAATACCTCATTGTTCAGCTGGTTTTCAAAGTTCTTGGACAGCAAGCCTTGGAAAGGTTAGAAGAATAACTTTCTATACATATGATTAAAAACCCTAAAGATAGTCTGGTTTTCCTGGGGAAAAGATAATTTTTAGTGATGGATCTTACACATGTATTTTATATTGGTACAACTATGTCCATGTTAAGAGAAAGGAAACAGTTATGATTTTAACCTCACTTAAACCCCAAGTTTTCTTGTGCAGGCAAGTTCTCAGACATTGTTCAGTGAACAGCATAAATAAAATATGTAGTAACTAAGGCCTGAATTAGAAGATATTTCTTCAGGCAACCTCTGTACTGACATGAATACCCCTGCTTCTACACACACACACTTTAATTACCATGTTTCAATGAACACTCCCTTCTATTTAGAAGAGCTACAACCAGTCAGGAACATTGTGGGCTGTACTGTTTTGCTTGGGGGAAAAAAAAAATAGTGACCTCAGGGCCATACTCTGGAGTGTGGCATGGACAAATAGTGAATGTTTAACTTCTGCATGTAGAAAACAGTGTTACACACTTCTTCAATACATTTTTTTCCCTACCGCACTAGGTTCTGCACAACAGTCTAGACACATTCTGATTTTTAAAGGAACTAAATGCTAGAGAATATCTACTGAGACCAAATAGTCAAAGTCCTGTCCCTGGTAATGAGTGTATCAGCTATGCTGAAGAGCAACTGGTTAACAAAATTGTGTGACTGGGTGGCCTAAAAATGTACTCTTGTGAATTACCGAGCCAAACAGCAGGGAACTAAGAATATTACATCTCTATCTCAAACCAGGCTCCATTTGCTTGTCTAAGTGTAATTTAGCTTTAGTTATTTGTCAAGTAATAATATAAGCATACAGCATGACACTAGCGAGGGCACAGAGGGAGGCCTCAGCACAGTGCTGTGACAGGAAGTCTTTGCTAAGAGCTGAATCAGAACTTTGGAGATTTCTATGAGACAGATTTTAACATCAGTGAACAGCCTTAAGTAGGGAAGGATTTGATGAGCTTATTCAGTTAAAGAAACTAAGGAAGAGCTAACTTGCTAAGGGAACAGTAGCCTGGCTGGGGTTTTATTCTAGATTCCCTGTCCATTTGTGACACTGTCTCCAGAAAATGAGGAAAGCACTGCCAGCTCACATGAACAAGACCATGTGTTACATGAGGGGAAAGGAAGGGGAAGAAGCAATGGCATACAGCCCTAGGGATCACTCTCTGTATCAGATGAGAAAAAGATCTAAACCAGCAAACAATTAACAGCAGGCTGAGTATCTCAAACTAGGTTTAGACTAAATGAGGAGTTTCTGTTGAGGGGCAAGTTGTATTTTGGATTTCAGTTTGTGATTCAATGTAATGTCTTGTGATCTCTTTACACCTGATCAGCTCCACCTTCAGGAGATTTGAATCTAAGCAAGAAATGGATTGGCCTGCCTGCTGCATCTAAATGAAGGAGCTATTTTAATTTAATGGATTCAGGTTCAAACCTATTCACTTCATTAGGGCATCTACCAAATATCCATCTGTTTAGGCAGACACTATCACTTCTCTACTTATTTTTACAAAACTTACACTGGGCAGTTGCCTGTTGCCACTGTTGGAAAATAAAGAAAGCTAGTGCACAATGGCACATAGCATTGCAGTCCTATGTCTCAACAGCTGTAATAACACCAAGTGCTTAGATTCACACTTTTTAACCCACAGAAAACTGTAAAGTATTTGTATTCATGGCCTGTGACTCTCCCACACCCCTTAACTTGTACATTCCTTCAGTCACTGGGCTTCAAGTCAGGGATCAGTTCAGAGAAAAAGTGCTCCTTCCTCATCTGTGTGCTGCTATGAGAGGTACTGACTGGGATCTCACAAAAATGGGAGACAGGGAAGGACTGCAAAACACTGAGTCAAGGTCAGAGGGACCACTGTGAACACCTAAACTGATAAAATAGGCTGCATAAAATAAGCTATAGGAAAAGGAAAAATATGTCCCTGTTTGTATAAAAAGAGATTTGAAAAAAAAAATGCAAATCAAGGCACATCTGTCACCTGAACCACATTCAGGCGCCAAAGGACTTACAGGTTTTCCACTAGCGGATATTCTCTCTACCCAGTCAAACTGGTGCACCGCAAAGCATACCAAGTAAGTGCTCATGGGGACTGACTTCTCGAAAGTTGTTCGATTCCAGCCATCGCCGAGCTGTACAGTTTGCTGCAGAAATGCAAAAATAATCAAATTGATTTTTGAAATTGCAAACACATGCCTAAGAGTACAATATTTGTATGAAAGCTGCAACTGCATAGGAAAAACAAATCACCTCTCCAGGTCCGCCTCTTCTGGCACTTCATTGCTGAAGGCATGAGAACAGACAACATATTTGTCTTCTACAATACATGAAATTGTACTTTGCTTTTTTGGCACTTAATAGGTTTACCTTGTTCTAATTTTCATCAGGGATTTGAAATCGTTCACATGAACAGGAATTGTGCCAACAGGAATTTTCTGGTGCATGCTGTGTTTTGTTCTTGCAATAGTTGCATAAAGTAACATCACTTTGGACAGAGTAGAGGAGAGACTGAATTCTCTCTTCTGTTAAATATGCATCACATATTTAAGTCATGATGCAGGGATGTTACCTGGGATAAAGACCAGTCTAATGAATCTATCCTGAACTCATTCAAATACAAATGAGCACTGCTAATTGATGGGTTGCTTAAATGTACGTAAAATTTAGTGCTGATCATAGTTTTTATTTTGCAAATCAATTAAGAAACATTCCTGGTTTTCCCACATGGTTTTTCCTCTAAGTTTGCTCACAACACTAAATAGGAAGGGGCAGACACTGACCTCTTCTTTCCCATGACCAGTGACAAGACACAAGGAAATGGCAAGAAGTGGAGTCATGGGAGGTTTAGGTTTGATTTTAGGAAAAGGGTTTTCACCCAGAGGGTGAAAACTGGAACAGGTTCCCCAGGGAAATGGTCACACCACCAAGCCTGACAGGGTTCCAGAAGCGTTTGGACAATGCTCTCAGGCACATGGTGTGATTCTTGGGGTGTCCTGTGCCAGGGCCAGGAGTGGGACTTGATGATCTTGATGGGTCCCTTACAACTCAGCTTATTCTATGATTCTATTCTAAATATATATTTCTTCTATTCCTTTTCTGCTATAGTCTGATAATTTTTGTGCTTCTGACTGAATGACTAACTTAAATAGAACAAAAGAGCTACAGGGGTTCATGAGATTTTTTTGTTATAAATACAATAAAGCACAGACAGTTAATGTTACAGGTAATATGATTCCATGAGCAAAAAAACCTTTTCACAGATATATTCATAACCCCCTTTCACAAAGACATTCACAATCTAATTTTTCATTATTTTACCCATTTCGACTCTATTTTGATATCTTTGGTTATTTCAACAAAATCAGGACTTGAGCGGAAAAAAAATTGAAAAAACTCAACTCCAGTGAAAAATGCAAATGAAATGTACAAGATTCTGATTTTGCTGATCTGATTTTGCCATGCTGATTATAAAGCTCTACACCACCCAAACTACTGCAGGACATATAACATACAATGTGCCTTGCATTTAGAAACTGTTACATTTTCATCTGTGGAAAAGATTTTTCCCAAAGTTCTTTTGCTACTAAGACCAGAACTACTGACCTTGACCAGATGAAAAAGTGCTCTGCTATAATCCCTTAGTCAAACCTCAATATGAATTCAGCATAATCTACATTTTCTTATCTGTATTTGCTTTTTAGCAAATCAATTAAGAAGCAGTAGTTATCCCTTTGCAAGCTTATTATTGTAGGTCCATACCAGAGGCAAGGTCCACGTCAGATGTAAAGTAAATCTCAAAACGCAATAAATCTTGATACCATACAGTGTTATCCCCTTACTTCTTTGCTCGTACCCTCACTTATCTGAGGTCTGTGAGGAAAGGTAACAGCACTCTCCTTTCACGTGTTGTTCATCAAAGTGCCCGGTGCTCTTCTAGGTATCATAGAAATATTTTTAATATAGTGGGTCAGAGCTTTAAATGTGCAAAGGGTATGGATGCATCTCTATCAGCCTGGTAATAGATACCTCAGCTGTATTGCTAGGAGCATAAGTTTGGGGGACTCTAAATAAGACAGTACACAGTAAAGCAGACCTTTGTTTTCTGGGTGGGAGAGTGATTGGAAAAATGCAAATGCCAGCAGCCTGGAGGCTGGAAGCTCTTTTTTTTTTTTTTAACTTGGCACTTTATCTCCCACTTCAGAACTTATTAGTAGAAATTATACAATAGACAACACATTCAGTTGAACTATTCAGTAGAAACTGTCTCATCTGAAAGCCATTCAGTCTTCTTCCAGAAGGCCCAGAGGTAGATAATTGATGCCATTGAATTTCATACAGAACTTGGAATTTGAAACGCTAGGTCTAGAAATGGATTATTTAGGAAATTATAGACATGGTGGAATGACAAATATCCACACCCACGAGCTAACAGATGGGGTTTCAGATCCTCCATTATTAAAAATAATAATCCTAGTCTTTCTGGCTGGCAGGATTCTTTGCCATTAAATTGTGATCAGCAGATCCTCGTTTTGGACCATTATGCAGTTTTAATGAGTATTTTAGACTTTCCATCTGGGAAAGAGCTGTCTGTCAGAGTACCCATTCTCCAAGCCTACCCAGTTTGACTGAAAAGCCTGCCAATATCTATTTTTAGTTAGCAGGGGATACTCACCTAGAATATCTGAACAGAGGGTCAGCTGGCTAACGACAGAGGTGACGTTTCATTTTTGCTTTGGATTTTACTGTGTGCTGCCACTTTGTGTGCTGGTGGACCACTCCAAGTCTTAACCAGCCAACCAGTTCTGTTCATGGAATATTTATTAACCATGAGTTTTACAGTGCCTGAGTGGTAGAATCTGTGAATGTGCAAGAACCTGGTGACCCACACTACCTTTCAGTGGCCCTACAGAATCATTCTGTTTAGGCAGCAGCTGGGAAAGACATACCTGTACCGGCATGTTCGAAAGCGCTTGGTACACATCTTGATGGATGATAGATATGTTGTAAGTTGCCTTTTTGTTTGGCTCGTCAAAGCAGGGAAAGGATTTCCGTGCATCTGTTGGCTCATGATCAGTAGCTGCAATGCTCCTGAAACAAACAACACATTGGCAAGGCTTCATTATAAAGCTTTGAAATTTTGTCTGTAATTTCTAAGCATATTTTTTTTAATGATTTCACAAACTAAATTCAACTACAAATATTTGTGTGTATTTTTCCATTCATAAAAGCAAGTGACATCAAAAATGCATGAGCTGACATCACATAGTCAGTGTGTCATCAACATCCTCTAGGTTTCAGAGCAAAAGCTAATGCAAATTGCTTATCATCAAATATTTTTAGGAGCCAGGCAATAAGATAGGCATGACCCCTCATGGATAGTGAAAACTTTGCTCACCTTCCTGCTGAGGTTTCCCATTGATTTATGCCACAAAAATAAAGAACTGATGATATCACCTCGAAAGGAGTAAGTCACTCCAAGAGTTGTTTACCCACTACAGCATATTTTGGGATTAAGGTCTTGAACATCTCCAGAAGTGACACCTTGAAACTGTGCAAATGCCAATAAATCTCATCCTGCTTTTCTTTTTCTGCATTTACCACATACAGTTTTCTCCTGGTGCTGTTATGCTGCCCTGACTCCATTAGTGAAACTGCTGGAGAAACCATGGAAAGTTCAGGTGAACATCCCAGTACATAACTGATGCTATGCAAGCTGTGTTGAGGGGGCTAGAAAGTCATCTCAGTTATGCAAAACCAGCTGGAGGAGTTAAACAATAGGGGTCATGTAAAAACATAAGCTGAAGGTTGTGAGTGTTCATACTCTGCTTGCTTCTCTCAGTGACATCGGGCTCCCCCATTAATGACCCACACAGTGGCAGAGCATATTCTCCAGTGATTGATGGGGAAAGGGATCACAGATGCTCCTTCAATTAATCTGGAATGTCGAGCATTTTCTGACAGCACTTCTACAGCTGCTCCAACTATATTAAGGTAGTTTTTCTTTCCAAAAAGTAATTAAAAGTGTACATCATAAATTACAGATCTGCAGCAATCCTACAAGCTCACTTGACAACCAACTTTTCAATGCTTCTGTTGCCCTTGGCATTTCCCTGTGACGGTTAAACGCTAAACTGGTCATTAGGAACTTGTAGCAGCAAGAGTCATTTAGAAGCCTGACGGAGGTCATATGTCTGGGTTCTCTCCATCCATGTTCCTTGGATTAGTAACTCAAAGGTTCATGGGCAGAAAGCATAATGAACGTTCACCTTAACATAATTTCATACTCAATATTAGGTTTCTTTTGCTTGGTGCATTCTTTGTTGTCACTCTCTACTTTTCATAGGATTTGAGAGCTATTTCACAATTAAGTTAACTCCAAGCCTCCAGGGCAATGCTTCACAGCTACTGGTTAAAAACTTGGCTATATATTTTGACACATTTATGTCTTGTTCCTACAGACTGATAACACTGTGATATATATGTTGATTTATAAGGTGGTAATCCATCTATCCTCATATGTGTGTGGAGGCAGACAGACATTAGGAGTGAAGAACCTTAGCACTACCCTTCCTATAGGCTAGATGATGAGAACTCCAGACTATGGCATGCATAGAAGTGGCAGTAGGAACATGAAATGTTGTAATTCACTTTCAAACTGCATAATGTAGTTTTTAGATAAGATTTTCTTCACTTCTTGGTGGCTTCTGCTCTTGAAATTCATGTCCAGACCTTTAAATGTGAACTGGAGATGGCAGTTGTAAACATCATAGTAATAAGAAGTGCAGATCCGGCTGAGACTGCAACCAGCTGTTCTCAAAATAAAGCAGTGATGCATTTAGAACCATGATGAATTTTCCTTTTTTTCCCCTCCCCTAAAGTACAAGGCGTTAGTGTCAAACCCTTCCTCCCTGAACTAATTAAAGCATTTTTCTTCTAGTCTATCTTAAAATTCCGATTCATTGCTTCTTCTGAGAAAACTTTCTCCTTGAGGAAGAAAATCAGGAGCATTACTTTTGTACACAGAAGAAAATTTTGCCCTCCTGTATTCAATAAAATCCTGAATATATCCCTGTTAGCCATGTCCCAGCCTCTTGTTCTCTTACGGACAACAGAAAGAATTCCTACAAAAGGAAAGCCATACCTTGTCACTAATAGTAGTGCAAAATCCAAGCCAGCTGCTGTGACATGTTTGTATTATTTGTAATATTAAGGAAAAAATACAAGGGATACAAGGGGGCTTTAGCCTTGAGAGAAACTAATGACTTGAATAACCCATTACACCAGGCAAGGACTCTTCTTTTGCTCCTTTCCATAGTATCTGAAAATGATACAAGTGTAATGTAGTTATGCTCACTGCATCATGCCAAGTAGGGAAGGACTGTTATTCCTTTTTCATCAATGGGGAAATGAAATGCACAGACAGAGGAATAGTTTTACCAAAGGACTGAAGTGCTTACAGCTAGATTTGGGAACCCACAGGAGCATCTAGGCAGGTCTATGTCCAAAATCTACATTTTCAAAGTTTCTGCTTTCCTGTTTCCTACCTGCATGTGCACATACATTTAAATAGTCATGATTCCAAGGTATCTCAAGATCTGCTTCAGAGCATGTCCAAAAGTACCTTTTTCCTGATGGGGATTGTATGATCTGTCTGAACAGGATCCCCAAATGAGGCATTCTTCTCCCTAAGCCTCTCAAGGATCCCAGACTTAAGAGGCATGTTCAGCACATATCTACCTCTTTTCCGCAAAGTGTGGTGGGAGGTTTGAATCTAAGCAACAGCAGAGCCTGGATATGTGCCCAGTTTGTACACAAAAGGCCTTATAGCAATGCTTTGGCAAACCTTTGCCTCCACAGATAAACATCTGGGGAGCAGCTCAGCCCTAGGAGCTGACTTTCCAGTGTTATTAAGTCTCTCAAAAGGTCCTGCTGCTTCTAACACTGCACAGAAGGGATAATAGAGTAGGTTAATTACATGTTGGATCTCCTTTTCACCTCAGCCCCCTTCTCTTTAACATTCACTATTGATAGACTTGTATATTGTTTGATCATTGCTATTACCTGATCAGATTTGTATTTACTTGCAACATGACAAGAACAGAACTATTTGGGTTGAAATTTTCCAAAGGTGGTGTCTACCTCAGACAAAGGCAAAATAAAAAAGCTAATTCCAGTGAGCATTGTTTTTGAGTAGAAAGCCAGGAGAAAATGCAATTTTAATAAGTAATGAAACCCTTCCCTCACTGTCCTTCCTCACCTCATCCTATCCCCTGCTGCATAGCAGCAACCTGGCTGGTGGTTGCTTTACTTTCAAAGCTGTACTTACCACTATCATGTACATTGCCTCTGCCACCCCCACAAACAATCTGCCCAAACTCAATCACATGAAAGATATTTCAGAATTTACCATTCACTAATTCTTACTAAAGCCCTTCTCAAGCCTAACAAACACATACCCTCAGGTTCCTTTCTCCACTGAGAGTTTTCAGACTGCTGGCTAGGATCATCCTTGCAATTGTAGCTTCCACCATCTAATTCAAGAAGTAGGAACAGTCAAAGTGAGCTCACATTTTATGCTTTCTTTAGTTTTAAAGTTCTCCTTTCTTCCTGGCATCAAACACTTGGCCCTTGTCTGCCTATACTGTCTGGATTTGAGAGACAGGTGCTCACCTGTCCTGCTCAGCAACTCAGAACGCCTGTGTTCTATTCCTGCTGTTCTGGTGTTGTGACAGACCTGGGGCTACAAATTTAATATCTAAATATCCTTCACCAATGAAAAGGAAGTAACACACCTCAACTTAGAAGGATGCTAGGAGGTCAAACATTAAAACTGCTGTGGAGATGTCAGATGATCCAAGTATGAAATCAAAGCTGCTCAAAGTATAAAACCAATGCACCTTTCAAGTCAGAGCAATGCTGAGGTCATAGATGGAGGAAAACAAGGAAAAGAGCTGCCTGGTGTTTGAGCTGTTCCCTGCATGACTTCTCCACAGGAAAAATCAATGCCTGCTTTATCCTCTACCTCTTGGATTCGATGCTGCTGGTGCCTGTCACTGCTGCTACTCCTGACATTGTCTGTCAATGGTTGAATGGAGCTGATGAGACTCTCACTCATGACACCATTGTCCTAGGAGGGCAAAGAAATGCCATGAAAACGCATCCATGTTTGTCTCCATGTTCCTGCTACAAGGCCTTGTAAAAGTCTAGCCAAGTTTATCTCCCAGCTGTAAAGGCTGGAACAAGTCACTTCAGAAATGTAAATATCAGAATATGGGTGAGTGTCCTCTTCATACATTAACTGAAAGGAAAAGCCTTTCAGCAATGGGCAATGGCTTTTTCAAGCTTCCACCTTGAAGTAGCGCAAACCTGGCAAATGAAATGGGTTAGCTGAATTGGTAGAGGCTTTGTAATCTTTCAATAACTGCTGATATATTAATAAGGAAGAGATGGAGCACAAAAAAAAGGTAAAAGATAACCTTAATTGTTTGGACTTTCCTACATATAATTTAAACCAGTTGCAAGAAAGGGAAGTTCTGGTTTGAATCCTCCTCAGGCTTACAACATCAAGGAGATATGTTATCAGGAAAACTATCAGAAGAACATTTTACACCAAAATTGTTACCTTGGGGTTAACAGGAGAGAGTGGTGATAGTAGTATGCTATTTATTGTACTATAGAGATAAAAACAGGCCTTGATCCCTCCAGCGCTTTGAGGGAGCCATTCAGTTCAAAGGTAAGCTCATACCAGTACAGTTTGAAAAGGTTTTTCAGAATAATAATAACAAACCCCTCATCTCTCCAGCCCACATTCACTAGACAGCAGCCAAAAGGTTATGAATACAGCATCTTCCTTAGAGAAAACTAAAGAACAGCCCAGAAATGTCAGCAAGTTGGTGATAGACAAGATTGAAAAGCTGAAACAGGAATAGAGCAGGCCTGCGCAAGTAAAAATAGAGAAGAAAGTTTAATAAATAAAACTGCTTTACTTGTTCTGTCCGTTCTCAGTATAGGTGGTCCTATAAAACCCAACCAGCGAACCATTTAGCCAGCCTTGAAACTTCAGCGTGAGTACATAGGGATCACTTTCATCAGTGACAGGGAGCTCTGCTGCTGCCTTCATCACTATGTATTCTTGTGGCTTGTACTCAAAGCAGTCATTCAGAGCAATCTGCTGTCCTGAAGATTTCCGGAGTGTGGGTATTTCTGTAACTTTGGTCTCTCGCAGGTGAAGCCACAGGGAGCTGGTTGTTTTTTCCAAAGCAATATATATACTGACTGTTCCACTGTAAGTGTCTTTCTCCATTTCAGGCTTGATTTCCAGATCGTAGTGGATAGGCTTGACATAAGTGGGCAGCCTAAAATCTCTCCAGTCTCCAGTCTCATCATTCTTGGAAGGACAGGCATTCAAATCCGCTGGAGGAGGAGGAGGCTGATTTGTTGTTGTTGTCTGATCTGTTGTTGGTTGCTCTGTTGCCTTTGGAGGTTTAGGTCTGCTCAATCCCACACCGAGCCCCACAGCAAGTCCTACAATGACCACGACTCCACAGATGATAGCCACATGCTTTGTCTTCATGCAGTACCTCTTGGACTTCTCATCCTCAAAATCCATGCCCTCCATCTCTGCTCCTGGGTCTGTGCTCAGAGCAAAACATTAACCACAAAAAAGGTTATTAGTCACTTCAGCACTTGCTTTCAGTAAACTCAGCAGTCTTGGTTTGTATTTTGTGTAGCTATAGCTGTTCTCTGCCTGTCTCCTGCACCTCGCTTTCCACGAGACACTCAATTAATTAAAGACAACATGCATTTGGAGGAAATGTGAATGATCAAAAGAAATGCAGCTGGGCTGGGAGACGGAGGGAACTGACACAGAAGAACATTGTTTCTGCCGTGCTCCCCTTTATAAGCAGTGCAACCCCACCCCCCAGCCCCTCCTGTTCTGGCCTGAGTTAAATATAAAACAGTGCTATGTTAATCAGCAGTCAGGAGATGATCAGATGCCAAAGCTCTGTCAGCAGCCTTCAGAAGGAGTTTGCAGATAGAGGTGTAACTGCTCCAAACCCTCAACCTTCACCACTACCTCTTCCTTTTTTTCCTCTGCTGTGTCTTGTTTAGGTTTTTGAGGTTTGAGTTGTTTTTTTTTCTTCCTCTTACTAACAAAGATTTCCTTTTCTTTTCCACCCTACAGTTGGTGAAATGGCATCTCAAAGCTTGCAAAAATCACATATATCTTTCAGTTGTTTCCCCTCTTTTCTGGACTCATTTACCTTTGTCGAGTAACTCAAGGCACTCACAGACAGATGAATGCACAGTGGAACAATAAATTTTGATCACTGCTTCAAACTTTAAAAGTTGTCTAATTCCTCTCCCCCTCACAGGGGCAGTTTTCCAGGAGATTGACCATAACCATGCATGCAAGCTGGTAGCCTGGGATAGCACTGCTTTGTTGGTCAGCACAATTACAGTGCAGCCTGTGAACCCTTGCTGTGAGGGACACTTCTAAGTATGATTTATGCACTAAAGATCTAATTTAGCATTTATTGCTTGTCATCACAATGTGGCACTTCATTGAAACAAATTAATTGAATAGAGCGTGATTCTGCTTGAGGGAACTTATTGTAAGTAAGGCCTTGCTAAGCCTGAAAGCAAGATGTTGCTCATGCAGTATGAAATTGAGCACAGCAGCAGTCTTGACCTTGTTTGAAACTGGACCAAAGGAAAATAGTGTCGAATAGAAATGTCAGTCCCTGCATCTCTTAACCCTATTTCTCCACTTATGTAATCCAGCTGAGTAGATTTTTTAGTCAGGCTCATCAGTTTGGCTTTCTGCCTCTTGATTTAGTTTATTAGGAGACAGAATATTACGACTCTTTGCATCAGTTACAACTCTCTAACTACTTAGCTGTGCTTCTCTTCTCTTCTCTTCTCCCTTCCCTTCCCTTCCCTTCCCTTCCCTTCCCTTCCCTTCCCTTCCCTTCTTTTCAGATGGATGAAGTTTCACCTGCATGGATTGACACATGCTTCAAGTGAGGCGCACTAAACTGGGGGATTTCACCCAGTCTGTTTAGAAATGGATCTGTTCATAAGCCACACTTCAAAATACTGTCAGTCCCCACAGGGAACTTTAGCCACCCAGTTTGCAGCAGCACTCTTCCAGCACACTGCTATTTATATATCATTTTGTTTTAAAGGCAATGGTTTCCTACAGGAATGGAGAAATAAGAAGGTTGTTTTTTTTTTTTTGCAGATCTTCACATTAACGCTTACGTATTTTCAAAAGTGAGAAACAGATGCAAAAAAAAAATCAAGCAGAAAGCTAAAAATCTGTTTCACATTATGCCTGTTTTTATTGTTTCCCATTTATCTGCTGTGATCAAAACTGGATATGACATGGGAAACCAGTGCCCTTTAATGGGTTGAGTAAGAATTCAACTTCTAGCAACAGAGCCAGCACTGAAGATCATAGTCTTAACATTTAAAACCATTTCATCTTTTCTTTCGCTCTGATTGGGCAGGACAAGGAAAAAGAGTTACAGTAGATTTAAAAAAGACATCTTTAGCTGAAGCAGGCCATAAGTGATGAGATAGTAAATGTGTCTTGATTTCAGATATGGTTTTTACATGGGTCCCATTTTCATTTTCCTTAGTCACGAGCTTTTCTGTTACATTTTTAATCTGAAGATGAAAAATGCTGTTTGAGCTTACAGTCTGCAGAGCAGGTTATTTAGTGTAGTTTTGAAGAGACTTGAAGATTTCTTCACTGGTTACAATTACCTCTTTCAGGAAGAGCTAGAAAACAAATGTGGATGAGCTAGTCCTAAATAGCAAATACATATGTATTTCTTATCCTAAGCCTCGAAGACAATACTAGTAGTAAAGTCCATTACAAGCTGTCAGTCAAGAGCAGTAGTGTAATTATACACAAGTTCTAGCATTGATCTTCTCTTTGTAATAACTGAGGTTCCAACTTAGCTGCAGCCAAAATGAGATATAATGTATTTCTGTTGTGGGTAGCTATGAGCAGACTGACTCCTCCCACATCCGAAACATGCTTTGTTCCTGACACTCCTGCAGTCAGCCAGCAGTGCTAACAAGCCTCCCAGCTGCCAGTGACCCAATATACATGTCCTAGGATAAACAGGGCCCAAACTATTAATTCCTCTACACAGGAGCAAGGCAGGAGGGCAGAGCTCCAAAAAGCAATGCCAGCATTCCCCGTGTTTGGCTGTTTCCAGGTAGGAAGGGGCAGGGAACAGGATCTACCTCCCAGAGGGGAGAGCACCATGACCCTCATGGGCAAGGTATAGATACTTTATTTACCCTCTCCCCACCCGCATAAGATGGTGGATGCCCATCTGGAAAGTCAAAGAAAGGCCGCCCCAAGCTGCTCCAGCACAAACTACAAGCACGACTGCAGGCAAGTGTTGGCCAAGCTTGGATTGGATTAGATTACTTTAGTTCAACATCTAGAAAGAGATTTAAACAGTCTTTGCAGTCACCGGGGCAGTGCTAACACCTGTTATAATTTGTTCTGTGTTGTTTTTTTTATCCAATCAATTTCACTTCAAGCTAGGATTTAGTTCCCAGTTTGCACCAGAATTACCACAACAAGCTTAATCCTGCCCCTTTGGATACCTAGAATGCAGGGGGGTATGGAATCACCGTGCTCTGCTGTGACATTGCTGGTGTAGACGTGCGTGCTTGTCAGAACAATATCCAGATAACTTTTAAGACAACTACCAGGAATGTAATGAATGCTAATTTTTATCCACAAATTGTCAGCCATTCATTTCCAGTTTTAAGTATGGAAAGTGGAATAAAATTTCTGCAAGTGACAGCCAGGATCAACACTAGGAAAGGCCTGCTCCAGGCCTGCAGGGAGATGTCACATACTACCAGGATATCCTTAATTGAAGCTGACAATGAGAAAAGAGCTGCTCTGGAAAGCATCAAAGACATGAAAATAAGTGAAGTATATTGAAAAAAAAAAAAAAGGAAAAAACTCCACTGCCACTCACAACAAATGAAACTTCTCTGAGCCAAGTCATCCTTGGAATAACATGAAACATTTACTGGGCCTATGCCAAGGAGCTCGTTGTCTCCCTGTGTCCAGGGGCTTTAAGGCAACATGAGGGCAGCAGCGTCTTAGGACCTCTGATTACCCTCTGCTCTCTGAGCTGCCCTTGCTGCAAGATTTTGGAATAATATATGGATCCTCTCTGCCTCCATGAGGAGGAATTTGTCTCTCTTTATGCTAAAATAACACTCCTCTGATTTTTCATTGCAAAATAAGAAGACGTGAAGCAATCTGCTGTAGTGACTGCTTTCTGGCAGAGCTGCACTCGTAGATTTCTCCCCTGTGGCTCCCTACCAAAAAAATCTTTAGGACATTATTTTGAGAAATATGAAACTGGTTAGAGTGTTGTTCCACGAGATCAGAAATGAACGTTGTCAAAAATAATTCCCTTGTCCAGTGTTTTCTTGTGTCTGTAATGACTGATTTTGTCTCTATCTTTTGGCTTTGAATCCTCTAGTAGTCATGAATCCTCTAGAGTTCACAAGTCTTAGTAATTACTGGCTTGCAGTGGTGCTTGTTCCACTCATAATCTTTTCTGTGATAGTTTTTAACTCCAAAACAAGTCCTTTTGGGTTTCTGTTGTTTGGAAGTGCAAATGTTTTGAACTGACTTGAGAAAGACAGTCAGGATTTGTCAGCCATAATTGTTTTCCCATTTAGATTTTTAAAATCTGGACTCAGTTTGTGGGATACTGTTGGATGCAGTGCTTTGGCAGGACTGCATTATTTCCTGCAGCAGACTGACAAGTTCTGTCCATAACCCACCAGTTGAAGTGCAATGCAGCCCCACAACTTATTCTGGGTTCTGCTGTATTCCCCCAGCAGGTTAATGCTAGATGTTGTATTTATCACTAGGGTTGAGGCTGAGGGGAGTTACCTCAAAGCCTGTTCTCAGTGAAGTACTGTGAGTTACTGTTAGTAGAGGCTTTTTTTCCCCTTCCTTTCTGTTTTTTCATGTTTCAAATTCAGATGTAGATTCTGTGCCTTGAAATGTGAATGCCATCTCCTATACTATTTATGTAAACAAAGCAAGTCAAACTGCATTCATTTGGTTTGCTCTCTCATAGCATGTCCATGATAAGATATCATATCATGTATCTTATCAGATGAACACTTACCATAAAATCATAGAATGGCTTGGGTTAGAAGGGACCTTAAGGATCATCTAGTCTCAACCCTCCTGCCGTGACCAGGCACATTTTTCACTAGATCAGGTTGCTCAAAGCCCAACTTGGCCTTGAACACTTCCAGGAATGGGGCATGTCTCACCACCCTCACAGTGAAGAATTTTCTGTATCTCATCTGAGCATACCCTGCCAGTTTAAAGCCATTACCCCTTATTCTATCCCTACATGCCCTTGTAAGAAGTTCCTCTGCAGCTGAATCATGATGATACGGTTTGATGTGATATCGTATCATATTCTGTTATATAACTTCATCTTCCACTGCATAGCTATCAAGATGAGATTCCTTGTGTTCTTTCATTTTAATTATTAGCCTTTAATACAAAACCAGAATAGTCTGGATCCTGATGAATACACTTTCAACTTTCCAATTCTACCATGTTGTATTATGTTCACATTTTTGTACCCTTTTTCTTGTCAACATTGGTCACTAAAATAGTTACAGTTTATGGCTATGCACTCTTCACCTTCCGGTGTCTTTAAAAACATGCCCAAGGAGAATTCTACTGTATCAACAAAATATGATTTAACTTACACAGACAATTTTTCCAAATCACTCAACATGCATCTTGTTTAACAAATTCCTAAACAAAAGTGAGAAACAAGCTCTTATGGTGTAACTTCCAAGATATGTTGGCATACTAGCAGATCCACAGGAAAACAAAATACGGCATTTTAGAAATTCCATGTGAAATTCCTTGATGAAGTTTTGGATGCATTTTATCCACATAGAATGAAAAAACTTGCTTTCTACTCTCTTCACTTTGTTTTGTGAGTGAGGGTGATATCTTACAAGACCTCCTCTCTACTTGCCATTCAGGACACTACTTTTAATCTACCTGATATGAGTTGCAGTTCCTTGAGGTGCCACCTCTGCCCTCGAGCACAGCTGTGTCACTCAGTATGCACTTACATTGATCTGTTTCTATGTCTAGAAAGCAGAGCACAAGAAGGAAAGCATTTTGATGGAGGAGACGTGTAAAATTTCCTTCCTACCTCGACTGGCCCCAGCCTGAAACTGTTAACCTTCAGGGCAAGCTTATTTGTACTTGCTTTCTCCTTTGAAAGTCAGGGGAAGTTCAGAGGCCAAATGAGTGAAAACGAATTATCAGTCAGCCCAGCAGTGGTGTCTGCTCAGCACGCAGCAGACAATACTAAATCCAGGTATGATACTGGCTTCACTGAGCAGGTAATGGAGATTACTGTGAAAAACAGTATTTTCAGTTGAACGCATGTTTTCACTTAAAGTAAATTGTGGGTTTCTCCTCTTACTAGAAAAGATACAATGGAAATAAAAGAAGTCATCAAACCAACTGGCAAGGCAGAATGGAAGGATCCATCATCCTTTTAATTACTAAAAGAGATTAAGACACTGAATCCTGCATTCTTACAACTGTATGGACTGGGGGTAATTCCATAGCAGTCAATAGCAAAGTGCTTGAGAATCTGAAAAAAGAGCAATAGCATATAAGAACAGTGTAAAAATAAGGTGTAGCTTAGGTTAAGATAGCTTGACTATGCCATAATGTAATAGCAAGGAACCTTATAGGACTTTCAAAGGTAGTAAATTTGGCACAAATTAGAAGGAAACCTTTCATGTTAATATCACATATATCTCCTTCATGGTAGCATTCATAGTGAAGGGCCATAGATGCTGTTTATGAAGCATCTAATGCCAGCCACTGAGAAGCAGAACAGCAGACCAAGATGATTTCTGATCTCTTCTGCTGTATAAATTCATATGATCCTTTGCTTCTGAAGCTGCAGCAGAAGTTATTCCAAGTTGCAGATTAATAAGTGCTCGTGTGATTTCCAGCACTAGAAAAGTCTATTAATTGAAACCAAGTTAGTGAAAGAAGATACAATAGTTTATCATTTTTGCTTGGTTGGAGATGTAGTCTCAGGGCAATTGTCTGTCAACATGTATTTAGGTTACTTCCAAGCCTGTTACCTGTATCATTTTCTTGGCCAGGGTGATGAAGCTGATGAAAACAATTGCAGTTGCATAAACTGTTTCATTTACTGTTATATAAAAAGCCCCTCTTTTTCCCCCTTTGCAAACAGGATTGTGTCTGTATTAAGGCATTTCAAAATGAATCAAGAGATTGAGGGATGAAAGAAAGTCAACAATTATAAATCTGGCTCTCTTCCCTTCCTTCCTCCCAGTTGAATCTCTTTGAGTTCAAAATGGAAATAGAACAAGCTATGTCTTTGGGACTTTCACCACATTTGCTTCATCTGTTTTGCCCTGCATACAATGTCTCTCTCTCTCAGGCTAGCTCTGTTTTCATCAGTCCTTACCTCCCCATGCCCACTGGCAACAGGTGCTGCAGTGGTTGGGTAGAGCAGGAGGTAGACAGAGATCAGTGGACTGATTCCCAGGCAAGTCCCTAAATCGCTGCTCACACACACTTTCACAAACAGGGGTGTATGTGAGGGGTGGCGAGGTGTATGCACTGGGAGTACCAGATAGCACATTTGCCTGAAAGAGGTTCACATTAGGAAGAGGGCTGTGAAATGAACAATACTTATTTGATATTATTTGGGATTCGTGTCTTTCACTGCAGGCTGAGCAGACACCATTACTGGGCAGACTAGTGCTTCATTTTCATTTTTTTGCCTCTGAACTTCCCCCTGCTTTTAAAGGAAAAAGCAGTCCTTCAGAGCAAGAACCATCCAAATGCTTTCACACAGAAAGAATAGTATTCTTTTCTATTTTAGCAAACACAAGCTGATCTTGGAGTACTTTTTTTTGGCCAACAGTAAGTCCTCATATCTAAATTAATTTTTATTATTACCAGCGGCATTCAAAATAATAGGTGTTCCCACACGAAGGTGAGGACATCTTTACTCTTCAGGTATATAACAGGTTATTTTGAGCTTGTGTGCAGCAGGAAAGGTTGCCAAGGACATAAATGAACAGACCAGCAAAAATTAGCACTTGGTAAAGATTGCACTGAAGAAAAAGTGGCACAAGCAAAATCAAAGAAACACAGGAATTTGAGATCTTACAGATGTTAAGTATTTCATCTTCCTTCTAAAACCAAATATGGAGTTGCATCCTTTATATCCAACACCAAATGGAGCCAAGGAGGCTTACCATTGGGGAAATAACCAAATAGTGTCTTGGGCTATCTGGATTCTATTCAAGGTTTTAACCTCTTGTCCAAGAACTTCTCCACTGATAATCAGATGCCAAATGAGATTGGATCATATGCACCAATTCACTTTTAATTTTGTAGGATTGCTGCCTGTGCTGTCTATGGAGAAGTTTAAATACTGGTGTTTTATAGGATAAGCTACAGGATGAGATATTGTACAGCCAGGTATTTCCTGCAGAGCCTTCTTTCCTTTCTTACTTTAATTCACTTTTTTATTTTTCTTTTCCTCAAATCCCAATTATAAACTTTAAGAGGAACCTACATTTACTATAGAGAACTTCCTTCCAGGAGCTTCTGGCAATACAAACCACAAAAATACCAAGAAACAGAAATTATACAGCAAAATAATATAAATTATGGGTTTATATCCATGATTTATATCCATGATATATATGCATAAAAAAGCCAACTTTTCAGCCTCTGTCCTAATGTCTTTTACAAACACATACCACAGTTTGTATATGCTGGTTTTAGGGTATTTCTGATTCTTTCTGAAGTCAATAATACCATTTCTGTTCACTGCAGAGAGACCAAGAAGTAGAGCATAGAATTGCAGGCCTCTGTATATTACTAGATCTAAAGGCAACGTTTAGACATAGGATGTTTGATGCTTCTTCCTCACAGAACTTTTTCCTATTTATGTATGTACATTCAAGAGCAGCCTAATGGTTTTAGACAGAGCAGAGGCTTGATCCTTGCCCAGAGACTGTATCTGCTGGTTTTAGATATAACAGAAAACTAGGGCACTAAAAAATGAAAGGGGGAGTATGAAATGAAGTGTCAGGACACTTTTATCGGCAGAGCCATGTGGGCAGGTGGGTATGTGCTATTCATCTTGATTATTTGTAATCCGACATACGTGATTTGGATTACACATAATTCATATTACATGATAGGCTCTCGTTCTGTTGCCTTCCTTCTCATAATGACACAACTTCAAATGAAGTTCTTTTAAATTAAATAAATTAAAATGTCTGCTCAGCCGAGAAGAGCACTTCTTGGACTCTCAGACAAAGCAATCACCAACTAAATTATCAGAACTCACATCCATGCCGTCAACAATGTTTTTCAATACTGATGAATCGGTCTAAAGATTAAAAAGCCAAAGGACAAAATGTTCAGCGTAGTTTTACAATGTCTGTATCATACTTTTCCAAGATTAGAAGGTTGTTTCTGAAGCATATACTTAGGATAACAATAAAGCAAAGTGCAATCTATCTAAATCCTTCTCACATGTTTTAAGTTCAATGTGACTTTTGGAATGGAAATAAGTTTTTTGAGAAAGATACACTACTACAGTGGTACACGCCAACAAAAAGCTAGCTCAGAGTCAAAATGGTAATAATTTTCTTAATTTTATATAAAAATTTGTACACCAAGTTGACTATAAGGGCATCTATGTACAAGATCTGAGCCTGTCTACTCTAGCTGGAGGGTCAGCTGTTTTCTTTCTAAAGCTATGCCACCCTCTTCCTTTCATGTAGTTTGGTCTGTAGTATCTCTGTTACTGACAAAGACATTCAAATCTTCACACATGGACCACAGGAGAGAAAAATGGGAAAAGAAACTAAAGCTAAACACAAGTTATGGAGTGGCTCAAAACAAAACTGGCTTTGTACTGTCTTTGTAACAAAGCTGTTAATGTAAAAGCACAGTGAAGTCTATTTCCATCCCCCAGTCCTTCCTTCTTAATTTTCCAGTTGTCCATTGTCCCAGTGCAGGACAGGTATCTGAATTGCTGATATTCTGGGGATATTTCACCTAGATTACAAAAGAATGGTTCTGACTATGTGGAACATTTAAATAGTGCTGTTTTATCTATACCAGGTAAAAACCTCCAAATGTTCTAGACAGAGAAATAGAAAGGCCTTTTTCTGCTTTGCCAAGATGGAGTTTGGTTTTCTTATCTTCCTCTAAGAGACAGCTGCACATTTAGTACTGGAGAGAAAGCAGAGTTCAGAACCTTGCCTTCAGGCAGACTCACTGGAGTTTAACATGCTGCACAAGCTGTTCCCTATTGTCCTGTGGCACTATTTTGGCACACACTCATCTGAGATTCCCAGATTCACATGAACCATTTTAACAAGCAGCCCAGTTTTTCAAGTGCTTCCTAGTGAACTCAAGCCTCCAATTCAGCACTGAATCTCCAGAAAAAAAAAATTTAAATAACCCCACCCCCAACAAAGAAAAAACCAAACAAAACCAAAAAAAATCCCAACCAAAACATCCAAATACCAAGACAGTAAAATTGTAATTTAATTTACAAGAAAATGTAAGTAGTAGAAAGGAAAATCAGTACATGCTGTTCAAGGTTATCCTGAAAGCTTGTATGTATTTTGTGCTGCACTCCTGGAATCCTATGAAATGCAGTGTTAAACCCTCGACTAGATCTAGGCTTGCAGCCTCATTTTAACAGAAATATTCTGGTTATGCTTCTCTGATCATTTGGATTATTGCCATTGCCACATTGAGCTAGGTGTCTGCATTCACCTTGTGCCAGCCCTTTCCTGCAGTATAGTAAGACTCAGGACTTTTTGTCTCCTGAAATATACTGAAAAAGTCATGAAGAAAAGGGGAGTTGTTATGTTGCTTCAGGTCATGCACGTGACCAGCAATGGTGCCCAAGCAAATTCTCTTTATGGCCTAGTGCCTTTTATCTGATGACTGCAAATGCAGGGCTCCGTCATTCCTCTGGAAAATAAAATTTAGCACTAATCCCACAGCCTCACCCAGGCCAGAGCACCCAGTGTAGCAGGGATTAGAGCGGTTCTTCCAAGTAGTGCTGATCCCACATTCAGCCGTATATCCCAGCCCCTCTGAGTAGCTAAATGGGGTCCTGACTGTCCCAGTCAGGGACACTGTCTGGTCATACTCTTTGCTAATCAAGTCCTTGGGAACTAGCTCAATTCAGACAGACCATTGTTTCTACTGTGTCTGATTTGCTTCTGCAACACTAAATATAATGTCTTCTCAAAGCATTTGCATTCATCTTTTGTGGGCAGTAAAGCCCCTCACACATCAGTGCCTTTTATCAGGGCACTGATATTTTATCAGGGGAAGATTTATAAAATTCACCTTCTCAGGTGTTTTCCAGCACAGGTTCACAGCTTTAGTCGTGTCAGAAATCATTGTAGCAAGGGAAAGAAAGTGCTTTTATTCAGCAAATCATTAAAGCCGCCTTCCGCCTGGGAACAGCATGAACTAGTCTCTTAAATACAGTTCTAAATCCCTTGATCTCCTGGGATTTACGACCTCACCCAGAAGGAAAGAGGTGAAGCCAGGCAATGACCAGGGAGCAGAGGAAATGGCCTCAACTGCTCTGAATAAAAGCGCTGGGAAGACAGTGGTCAAAGGAGGTGATGGCTAAAGGAACTTGCTTTCTAAGGTGAGGCCTGATAACTAAGATTTCTATATATATGCTGTGGAGAATGGATATATGTAAAAATATTTCCCTGGTTGGGCAGTTAATGAAGAATTCTGGTTGGCTTTGGTTAGTTTATTTTTGGCACCTGCATGACTCAATGACAGATGTATAACACTTCTGATTCAATTTCCTCTTCCATGTGCAGCCTTTTGTGTCTATCTCCCATCAATGTAAGAGCAGCTAGAACCATGCCTGTGTTTATGCCTGTCCCCAGAGCTGCGTGATTATTTCTACACCTTATATAATCAAATTCCAAAAGTTGTGAGTTAAGTAAGCCAGCAGTGTTGGAAATATGGCTCTGAGGGATTTTTATATCAGATTATGATTTACCTTCCTGTTCCAGAATGTGGAGACCCATGCTGCTTTCCTCAGCTGCCTATCTTGAAATGGTACTTTTGCTATTCTCAAGAGGACAAGTTTCCATTGTCTTACTCTGTGGCAGCTTCACTGCTCACTTATAAATAGGAACAGATGTTTCCCTTTCATACCAATGAAGAACAGGTGTGGAAAATAAAATTATTTCCTCCTGATTTAGTATTGTTTCTCTTTCTTCACACTAGCTTCGCTGTGAAGATAATCTGCTCCACTGTTGGCCAGTCACTCAGACTGAAGTGGAAAAGTCAGGCTGTGCTCTCTCCCATCCATGTTGCCCTGAGGACATCTGGATTTAACTCTCCTGTTCTCTTCTCCTGCCCAGAAGTACAGAACAGATGAGTTTGCAGCTGTATGAAGGTGGCAGTAAGGGAACCCTCATCAATGTGTCTGGTTACACAGAGTGTCAAGGTACTGTCCTGTTTTAGACTTGGGCTGATAGATTTGCAGTATTTTGAGTATAGGTAGCCACAGCTGTTGGCTCTAAGTGCACCACATTGCTTGAATGGAAACTGGGTATTCATTTTAAGAGGGATTCCTGTACTATACTACTGCAATTAGTCTTCCAGTTAAACAGGTTAATTGTTTGCTCAGGATTCAGCAGTACATTTTGAAATGCTAGAAATGGTTCTATCATGTTACATCTAGTTGGACTTTATTCTTTCATCAGGAGTGGCTTTAATGGTTGTCAAACTCCACAGAAATAGCCCTAGTGTTATCACGTATGGAAAAATGAGCTAGTATAAAAAATAGACTGATATGAATGTTTGTTACCACAGAAAGATTTTGAAAAGTGACCTTCAGCTAAATAATCTCAAAGTTGTAGGAACGAGGCCCCAAGTTTCGAATGCTGGGTTTTTTGGGAGATTGCCCAGCACGTGCCTGATAACTTCTGTGCTTTAGGTACATCCTTCAGGGGTTGTTTTTTCTAAAAAACCCCCAACAGGCTAAAAGGACAGGCTCTTACTGCATCTATGTGACCTCTCCTGTAACTCATGTTCTCATATCAACAGCGGAATGATAATGTTTCCCTGCCATCCCGTTCTGAATTGTGGTGTTTAATCGTGCTAATACTTAAGGTGCACTCAGTCATTCTGGTTCCCAAATGAACTTTTTATGAAGTGAACTATGGTACCTCTTTTTACCTAGCTGTTTTTAGAGCCAGACTCCAACATTTCATTACTACGTAACTTGAACTGTACCATTGCTTGTGCCTGATACCTGTAAGTTACTTTGCTGTAATGAAGAAGGAACCTATTCCATTAAAATTCTCAAAAACCTGATGTACACAGGAATCATTTACAAGACAATATATAGGCACCCAAAGTTTAGCTGTTCAGAGCCTCAGTACTTATTCTGGTGCTATCTAAGGGAAGTGCTGCACTTTCTAGCATAGGACTGTGAGGTTCCAGTTCACACTTTGCTGACACTGTTCCTGTTGTGGTCATTCTTACAAAGCAGTGACACGTACACTTAATCAGTTGCTTTCTTATGTCATCTGAAGCTGTTTTCCTCAATTCTGTTATGCCATAACTGCCTTTGACCAATCTCTAGGTCCTGGTCAACAATATACCTGAACAGTACTTATTTTCAAGGTCTTAATTTTGTCTTTTTCTGTGTGTTTTCCAGTGGTCAATGTTAATGCTTCTTGTATGAGCTTTCAGGAGGGAGCACTTGCAGAAGTGAGTTGTTTAGTGGCGATGCTTAGAAGCCTTTGTCCATGCCCAGGGCTGAAGTATTGTCTTTAGTGGCAGTTTGTGGCTGGTGGGCAGTACAATGATTAAACTCTCATTCGTTAGGGAGCAGTTAATAGGAAGAGCCTGCAGGCTTTTTATATCAGACGACACAGCAGGTAGTACTGCTTGCCCTGACATGAAATGCTGGGTTCCAAGCTGACAAAGCATGCTATTCTTCTGGGTTAGCAAATCAGAAATATCTTAAGTAGATTAATTTTCTACTGGGAGAAGAAGGATGTCAAATCAAGAAAAACTCATGTTCATATTGACCAGCTAATAGAATACTGAATGAGAGTATAGTCTGTGCAATGAGCAGAAGGAAAGAGTGCCATGAACAAAGGCAACGTGCATTTCATAGAAGCGACGTCTTGCACTGCTTTAAAGAAATAATGAAATGACTTGACATGTCATTTTTTTTCTAAAGTTATGCTAATGGTGAGTAGAATAGTGCTCATTTTTCGTATTCTGGAAGTTTCAGGGCAAAAAGAATAATTTTGCCATAAGTATATTGACAGTTATTAGAGAAACATTTGCAATTCAGGACACCTGAATACCATAACCTCTTAATAAAAATCAAATCCAGTGCTCCCATAAGATATTCTCCTGTTATTACTATGCCTGGGTACTAGACAGATGTTACAAGACTTCAGTTTCCATGACCAGAAAGTTACTGGATTAGTATTTAATCTCATCCCAATATCCTTCAGTGGATGACTTTCTGTCAAAAAGAAGGGTATAAGAGCTCCTATTAACATTATAAACAGAGGAGTCAACATCCTTTGAGCCATTTGTAAAATTGGTGCAGTGATGTGACTTTTGAATTACTATGTCTTTCCATAGTATATATGTGGCAGCATTGTGAGATGTCACAACCCTACTGGCATCTTACAGCTCAGAATATGAAAGCTTGTGCTGAGATTAGATACTTTTATGCAAGGTACTTAAAAACAAGCAAGCCAATGACAGCTACAAATTCTTAAGTAGTGTCAATTGAAGACAAAACAGTAAAATGTTATATTGTACAATAAAACAGAGCGTAGCCTTGAAGTTTGACTACATGTTAAGTATTTCTGGGAATATTTCTTCATCCTGGAAGCATCTTAGATTTAAGACTGAAATCTCTGTCCCTACTCCATCTCTAATGGAGATTTACAGAACTCTGCATGGCCACAGAACAGATACTTAGCACACTTCAGGACTAGCAGTTTTTCCTCAAACCCTGATTATTTCCTTTGCCACAGTTTTGGACTTCAGAGTAGGCTGATTTTGATGTCAAGGAAGAAACTGTCATTCCTCAAAGGGAAAGTCATAGACTTCTTGGTTATAGGACCAAAAACCTATCATCCCTTGAAGAAAGTCCCCACCCTTAAAAGGGAGATTTCTAACAGAGCATGAGGATACCACATGGGTGCTAACAGTGGTGAGGCAGGGCTAGGGTCTAGCTGGGAAGTCAGTCCAGAGTTTGAGAGTCCTTGGCCAGGCATAGACTATGACAGAGCTTGAAGACGGAAAAAAGGGAAAAGCCCAACCTGACCCTAAAAAGAGCCCCAGTAGGTAGGGGTGTGGATGGGGATCTGAGGTGAGGCTGGTCAGGGCCTTAAAGGCCAGACCTGTGCTCAAGACCTGACAGAGAGGTGAAAAAAGGGCTTTTGGTTCTTGCAAAGTATTGAAATGGCTAGTGTGTGTTATAGCGTGGCATGGCAAAGCAGGTGAGATTCAACATTTCTAACAGTGCTAAGAGGTCTTGAACGAGGAGGACTTTATTTGAGGAGGAATAAAAAGAGAAGCTTTGCCAAAATGCTAATTACTATGATCAACAGCAATGACTTCAAAACAAGGAAGGTAAAAAGTTGCAAATAGGAATGTGCTTAGCAAGAGATTCACTAAAGAAACTCAAGGTACCTTTAGCCAGGCAGCACCTACCAAGACCTAAATTACAGATGAGACATGCACCAAAGATAACAAAAAGCGAGGATAGTAAAAGACATGATATGCAAATTACTTAGATAACTGTTTGAAAAATATATGATAGTTATAGCATGGTTATTGTATATATGGAACAGCATTGCAAAAGGATTCAGCTCCATAATGACACTGTGACTTGGGAACCTAGCACTCCCACTTTAGTGATAATTTGTGGTGGGTTGGACACAGCTGCATAGGGACACTCAAGCCAGTTCTGAATAACGTGGTGGTCAGAGTCACCTACCTAATATTCTGTATTAGTTAACCATTGCTGTATTTATTATTATTATTACTACATATGCTGTGTTAGTTAAAATAGTAATATGTTTCAAATTAACTACTTGATTTTGGTATAGCAATGCAGCCAGGAGAGATGTGTCAGAGTGAGAATAAGAATTCAGGATTCCTTCTTTGTAGCCTTGTGCTCTTTGTAGATCTAGAAATCACCATGAAGTGTTCTTTGGCTTTGATTCTGTAGGAAAGTACAAAGAGCTGGATACAACAGCTGAGAAACTGACTTCCCAGATTTGGTACCAACTCTACTTTTCCTATCAGTGAAGCTGGAAGAGTGTGTGAATTCACGCCACAATTTCTGTTGGGCTGCAGAAGTGGCTCACAGGAATAGCTGCTCATCAGGGAGCCTTGGAAGTTGCAAGGATGTTGAAAGCATGTGGAAGACATAGTTATCACAGAGCTTCTGTTAGTACACCATATAGCTAGAGACATCTGTTCTGGGGAGAAAAACACTTTTTAATCTCTAGAGTATGTTAAGATTTCAGGGCCACAGGAAGAAAAGCTGCACAGGTGCAGTAGGACCTGTTGAATTCTATGTGTGAAGGACACCTTTGGAGGAACAATACTGCACACACTGTATTAGCAACATGACCTGGAGAGGAGGGAGTTGTTGAGCTCTTGCTACATGCAGGAAGAAAGGAGTACATGGATCATTTCTTTCAAAGGAGCTCTCTGGGGGCTGTGATTTCTAACACCCAAATGCAGTAGCTGAGGGAAGAAGAGGAAAACAGATCCTGCATGATCCTAAGAGTCCTTATTTGACCTCTGCTGCCTGCCTAAGAGTTGAATTGGGTGCTTCACTGAAAATCTGAGCAGCAGATGAATGCAGAGTTTGTTTATGTGGCAGAGAAGGGGCTGAGCAGACTCTTTGCTGGTGCAGGTCACTATCCAAAGGGGAGGATGATCTCTGAATAGAGGTGAATGCCACAGAGGTACAGGGGCTTTTTTCTTCTTGCCAGGAAAACTGACTTGCTGATTATTAGTATGGCTGTGGAGTAGCACTGAATGTGCTCCTTCGGAAAAGGTAAAATGGGGGCTCCCTCAAGAGACCAGAATAATCCATTGCCCTTGCCTGTATGTTACGTTCCTCTTGAACACTACCCTCCCTCTTAGACTAGACCAGCTGAGGGACATGTTAATCCTGAATCCAAATGGGTAGCAAGAAAATCTTCTGGAGGCAGAGCTTTGAATTTGTACAGTTGTTGCCGTGCTAAGGGTTGTTGTTAGATTCTTTAGACACTTAGAGCACAATAAATACAGAGATATTCGCAGATGCAGAAGAATTATTTTCTGTACGGTAGGAGGTAAGATATATGCTCATAGCATCAAGTCAGTTTTTCTGTGCTGTCTAAACCAAGATGTATTCTAGGCTGAAAGGATGCAGTGATGTTTAATTCAATCAGAGTATGTCCTGTTTCTTAGATATCCTTGCGTTAAAGATCATTCTTATTGGTAATACAGGTTAGTCTTACAAAATTTAAATGCAGATGTAAAAACTTTAACAGAAGTGCAGTAAGTACATCTCAGGAATAGCCTGTACTATTGTAACATTCTGAAATAAAGAGGGAATGGTGAGATCAGATCAGAAATTAGAGATTTCATCTGTACTGTTATTTGCTGCTGACATCAGCTGGCAGGGAGATAATCATTAAAAGGATGAATGCAATAAAGATTATACCATTTATATGATATTTATTACTCTTCCCCTAGTGTGACAACCTTTAACCATCTTCCTCTGGTGAAGACCAATTTAGATAAAAGAGGAGGATTGCAGGAAATTTTCTGAGGCAAGGGTCTATTTTTTTGTCGATCCACTTTCTTCTTGCCAATCTCTGATTTTGCAGTCTAAGGGCTTGCACAAGTGTCATTCACATCACTCATTTTCTAGCCACTTTCTTTGTGGTCATGGCCTGGTGTAGATGCCAGCCTTCTTATCATCAGTCATGGGTTAATCTAAAACCCCAGAACTTTCACCATAGTGGTATGAAAGGGTCAGAAAAGGAATTACAGGTATATTTTTGTTTCTGTTTCCACAGACCTCAGTGAAAAATATTCTCCTTATCTTCAAAGGAGTTATTAGCACCTCCTAGGCTTCCACATCTCTAGCAAGTATTCCAGATGGACTCATAGTGGGATCTCATTGAAATAGGCAGCATTGTGACCTTGTTAGGAAAGATCCAGGTCCTTTAAACACTGAAGAGGAGCCAACAACTGATGGTGCATTGTCAAGAAGATACTTTTTTAATTGTCAAAATGCCAGGAATCCATTCTGCCAAGGGTCGTTTGTCGCAAAGGACTGAGCAGAATTCTTGTGTATCCCCAGATATTGCCACTGAGGACACTGGGTTTCCCAATAGTGAGAGGCAGAAGTGGTAATGCTGTGCCCAGTACCAGTCTAGACCTGGTGGTCATGTAAGCTGCAAACTTCTAAGAGAGTGAGTCTAAAGGCCTACTGTTACAATAGCAAAAATGTTACAATTCTAACACTGCAGTGAGTGGATTTCATCAACCTCCACAGTGAAACTTTATATATGGAATTCCCTTGAAGATAGTAATTGCTGCTAATCTGCAGACATACAAACGAGGTGAGAATTTTCCCGAGAACTCTGAAAGGCACAGTAAAAGAAAGATGTTTTTGTCACAGATAACGCCTCTTCCTTCAGGGTATGACAGCGAGCATGTCCTCAAGCAACCCTCTATGGCATACAGTGGTGGTGACATAGTGGCACATTCTGGCGCTCTACGTGGCAGTGCATACTTAGCCGTCGATCTCTTGTGGGTGGACTACACAGCCATACCCCTGGAGGCGGATTAACAAGACTGATTTGTAGTAACTATTGTGACCACAAGTATGAAGGATGGCACTGAGTATTCCTTACTGTTCATGCACAATAGAGCTGTCATAGACATTTTTTGGTCAGTACACTTTGAATATTATGTATCTTGCTATAATCACAAATATTCCCACATGAATATTTAAGAAACTGTTTTCCTTTGGTATTGTATGACATTTGCATAATTATACTGAAATTTGTGGCGGATTCAAGCTGTCAAGCCTATTTACATTGCAGTGGAAAAGTATTTACTGATCCATACAAATGTTACATTTGCATCTGTAACAGAAAATGCATACCTTTTCAGTTTGCTAATGAGAAGAATTATACATCTGTTTAAAACTTTGTCAAAGGCAGAACCGGCATTTTCCATATCCCATTAATGTATGGAAACACTTTTTTCCTCCTTGGAATTTCAGCTAACTCTGAGAACATGTTGTTGAGGAAACTGAGTGGTGCTAGAATTTATATGAAGTATTAAACCCCAGGCTTCCGAGCCGTTGACTTATAATAGTCACGGTCTTATGTGGCTGGCCAAGTAACAAGTACAGCCTTAATACAGGATTTAAAACTAGAGGAACAAAATAAATGGGACATTGTCCTGTTCTTTAAGGAGCCTCTTAAGGAACATCTGGGGCCTCCAAAACAGTGTCTGAGAGAGGAGGTGGTGAGTACCTGACCGGATTTAGCACCGGGACACTCAGCTCTCCATTGCAGTTGTTAAACCCCTGACTGATAAATGAGATGCAAACCTGTGCAGAGTGGCTCAGATCCTGTTAGGCATATTAGCTGAGCCTCAACAGAGATCAAATGAAGCAGCATTGGTCCAAAGCTGGCTTTGAGGGACCATAATCTCAAACCTGGAGGAGCATGGTGGAGCTGTACTCAAAGGGCTTCTTCTCTGAAGAAGTCAGAACAAGTCCAGATGGATTTGGTACATCTGGGTTGGAGCTGGCCATGCCAGCTGTCAGCTGGTTCGGTGCAGAGAGATTCAGTCTTTGGCCTGTGTTCTTGTGCTAACTGCACAGGAGAAGAAATCAGAGGACTTGGTTCCCTGTCAGTCCAAAGAGAGAAGCAGTAGGGCACTGGCTGCAAATGAGTTGTCTTGTCCTGCTGGATGCAGAATGAAAATAATGTGCTCTGTAATTACAAACAGAAACTGAATTACAAGAATTAGCTTGAAGAGGCTCTTGCAAGACTTTAAAAAAAAATAATTTAATACATTTATTCCAATTAGACATCAAGTTTGTGTTTGTTCTGGAAAGTCTAATGGTAGAAAAGGATGAAGAGTCCAAATATAGACTATTAATATACTGTTAGTTTTCCTAGGATGCTGCTGTACTTGTTCTAATATAGACTTGCCAAAATTTTACATTTAAATACTGTACTACAGTCATAATAAACAAACGAAATAAATCTGGAGATACACAATGCTTTGAGTCCCCAAGCTAATGTTGTATGCATGTACATGTATCGCATTTTCTTTTTTTAATAATTTAGGTTTGGACCTTTTCAGCAGAATTTTAAGTCATGTTATGAATTAGCAAATTTCTATCAAAATTTGTCGTGGAGAATCCTATACAAATGTATAGTTTATGCATATTTATCACTGCTCAAGAATGCTTAAAACAAAATACTTAATTACAAAGTTCACAAAAATGTAAAGATCTGAAATTAGTAAGTAGTGACTTTGAACTTAGGTTCTATGATTATTATCTCTCTGTCAATGAGTGAAATGTTTATAATCTACTACTAAAATAGAGCAATTAAGTTTTACTTCAAGGAGTATGTTGCATTAATTCCACAGCACTTTTCTTACTTCCACTTAATTTAGTGAATACCATTATTATCTTCCCAGCTTCTCATCTATTCATAACACTTCATGGAAACAGTTCAATAAACTGACCTTGCACCTAAAAACCGAAACTGAGAAGGTTCAGTCACCTTTTCAACAAGATCAAAAATTTCTCTTTCCAACTTGTCTGAGTGGGTCAGAGTCCAGCAGCATATGAGCCAAAGCACACATCCCAGGTTGTCTTCTCTCGCTGAAGTGCTCCATCACCCTGCTGACTGGAAAGTGACTAGTGTTTTTATAATCTCTCACTTCTTACTACTTCTACTTTTTATATCAGCCCAAGTTGTGGCTAGGATATTATTGTGATGATATCATGCAGGCACAATATGGATGTGCCAGAATATGATATTTAGGGTATAATTCAGGTGCCATTGACAAGTTACTAATTTTAGATGCCAGCAGGAATGTATCTCTGCTGCGAGATGAGGGCCACCTCTTACATATGTGTTGAACTCATTTTTCTCCACTCGCTGCCTCCTCCAAACTCAACAGAAAGTCTGTGAATCCCCTTCCCTTCAAATATAAATTGGGATGTAGACTCAGAGGCCAACATTCCTGTATTTCATTTCCAAACCTTGCAGAGCACAGGAGCCCTGAGGGAGGTGCTCAAATGCAGCCAGCAGCTTGAAAGTGCCACCTGACGTGGAATTCTGCTGGACCTCAGCCTGGGGAATGTGCCAAGTGGAACACACTGAACTAGTGTCACCGTGGCTGTGCTGCCTTCCAGCCTTTCTGCCTGCTTCTGAGGCTCCAGGAACCGTGGCATGCAGGGAATGGCAGGTCTACTGCCCTCCTTCCCCTCCTGACTGTTGGTTCTCCCTTGATTCCTCTGTACGTGGTGTCTGGAGAATTCCACAGCCTGAACTGCTTTTTTTTTTCTCCAGGTGAGGAGTCAGGCCCTCAGCACGAGTAGCCTCACAGACATCTTTTTTTTACAGAAAAGTAGCTCATGGCAGACAGAAACCTAAATGATCAAATCTACACTTCTCCCTCAGCAAAAGGGAAAAACAGGACACAACCCCTTGCCAGCAGAGCCACTCCAGAGGGAATGCTGCTGTCAGTGCAGTGTAGACCTGTCCCAAGGCAGCATGGACTGGCACCAAGACCCAGAGAAACCCTGAGGAGTGATTAAGATGGTTTAAAAGTACATGTGCCTTTCCCCAAGCCCAGGACTCACCCTGGTATAGTCCCAAACTGACCACATGCCGTGTCATTGGTTGTTTCTGTCATCCAAGAGCATTTGCTCTACATGCTGATGTTTCTGTACACTTATGTCTGTGTTGGGAAAACCAGGACATCCTGCTGTGCTGCCAGTCACCTGAACATGCAACCCCAGTTACCCTCCGATGCATGCTTGCTGCTAAGAACTTCTTCTGTGGTGAGAAAGCTAACTTTGTTTGAACTTGTTCTCTCTCGAGGATGTCAAATAAGTTCTTCCAGAGTGCCTCTACCAAATCTCTCACTGAAGCCTGTATTACACAGCTATGGATTTGTGTGCTTCTATCCTTGCTTTATGTAGCTATCATGGACTCTGTTTGACCTGCAAGTGGCAGTATATGGCTTAAAATGCTTCCTTCTTCTGCGGCTCTTTTTCATCCAGCTCAATGACTTTCAGAGGGAAGGATAATTGGAGGGCTGACTGAATTCCCCTGACTAGGAGCTTACTTAAACAGTCTGCTTGTCTGAATGGTGTCACACTGCTTGCTATTATTCCTAATACTGCTCAAGCATAGGAAAAGATTTTGGATTGCTTTCTTTTCTCAAGCTTTTAAAGCTGCTTTTTATAGTAGTCAAAAGATTCCTTTCCCTGCATGTTTTCAAAGCTTTTATTTCCTATGTGAATTTTAGAATAGCACTGCGTGGCTCATTTCTACATAATGCTTGGGTGTCATCATAAATATACGTAAAGAAAGAAGTACATTCAGTCAACAAAAGAAACTTAATTTGTACACATGATTTTCTTAGCAAAGCTGGTGTTAAAATTCTCAGCAGGGATAAATTCTGCTAAATGTTTCCTGGGTTTTATGCCAACAAAGTGGTTCAAGCTTACCTATTAAGAACAGAAAAATACTCTCCTCTGCTTTCTTTTGAGAGACTTCAGCCTGATTTGTTTATTTTTTGGTTGTCACCAAGATTGAAAATAACTTGAGTGACACCATGCAAACCTCTATTGTGCAGATGGAGTAAGAAAGCAGAGTTTGTACATACTGGGTTTTATTCTGCCGTCTCACCCATGAGTCAGCCCTCCAGAGGACTGAATGATAATCATAAATGATGCTCTTCTCTCTGCTTCCCATCCTCCCTCTGCTTTATGTGTAAAGGTGCTATGCTTCTGCCTTGTCAGCTGCAAGTCTGGTGCTTTTTCACAGGCTTTAAAAATAAATCTTCAAAGAAACTCTTCTGTTCTGTTTGGCTATAAAGGACACTGGAAGTTTCATATATAGCATATCATGCATAAAAATAATTGCTGGAACTGCAATGTACGAGTACTTATTGTTCCAAAGTAAAATCAAAAAATGTCACAAGTAAAAAATACTACTCTGAAAAAAAAGTCCTTGCTTTAAGAAGTAGAGAAAAACAGCTATATCAGGGGAAACGGAGAACACAGAGAGGGTTTTATTTGTAAGTCAGCTTTTTTATGGTACCCATCAGAATCCTTTTAGTACCCCATAAATATGAATTAATTTATGCTCATAACTCTTCCACGAAGCATGGAAATACTCTTTTCTTCAGTTTAGAGAAGGGAAAATGGGCCAAGGAACGATCAAAGGAATAGCCCAACATCATAAGGATCACCTGTAGTAGAGCAGAATACAAATGGAAATGCAGGTTTCCAGAATCCTGGGCCACACTTTTAACCACTGAACAATCTTTCTCTCTAAGGTAATTGTTGGTATCTATCACAGGGAAAAAATATCAGCCCTACTTTCAGGAAAATAAAAATATGGTGACATAGATGAAGTGTTTCATCTGGAAGTCTTTTGAGATTCAGAAGCATTTAGATGCTAGTAAAGTTTCCGAAGACTGACTTTAGATTCGGCTATGTTCATAAGGTTGCAAGATTTAAAAAATTAATTAAAATAGTCCATAAACAATAGGAATTACAGATGAAGAGGGGAAATCATGAGCTTAGCTTTTTTTTAACTTTTCAAATGTTCATGAATATCCTATTTTTAACACCATGGATTTCCCTCTCCTGTCATTTAATAATCCTCAATTTCAGAGATGATATAAAATACACTCTTCAGTCTGATGGTTTCATTCCCCTGCTAGGGCTGCCTTAACCCCAGTGTTCTGAACCCAGCAAAACGAGCCCTGGAGTCTGGAGATATTCAGAATTATAAATATTTCTGGTTCAATTATCCCCAGAAATACCAGGAGTTCTTAAGTAAGAGAAGGCCTACATTGTGCTAGATAGAAAGCAGCTGATGTGAGACAAGGTCATGGATCATCCTTTTCCTCAGTGCTCTCTGGCTGCAAGTAGACAGTTGTGACATTACGAAAGGTACAGCGAAGTGTCAGGGGTGACATGTGACAATTGCAAAGCCAGCAGAACCCTACCTCACTTAACAGATCATGACTGTATTGTATTGCAAATACTGCTAATGTGTTTTATTTGTCTGTAATGACAAGTAACCGCCTAGCAACAGGATGCAAAGAGCATGGAAGGAGTTAGGTGTGCATCCATCCACGTGGCACGGTATTAAGTAGCCTGTATCTCAGTATGCCTAAGGTGGGAATGGCTTTAAAATAAGAATATGTATTTACTGGCCTGTGCCCTGAGCTTTTCTTCCACTTTTAACTTTTCCTGCTCTTTCCCACCACAATGATGTTTTCAACTCTTGGTCTTTTGAAGTTTCCTACTGACTTGAAAGTTTGGTTTGAGATGCTACATAGGACTTTTGACTGGTTACTTTCACCTCAGTGGTTTAATCTTGGAGATAACAGAGTTTTAGCTTTAAGACTTCTTCTGGACCTGGATTATAAGTACCTATGAATAAGAAAGTCTCCAGGCTGGTAGTAGTGGGGAAATTAAGTAGAAGGCAAAGTGGGAGAGAACACGTCTCTCTGTGTAAAAGCAGCCAGTGATGTATTTCATTGAAGCAGAGGGGGAGAATGTTATACCAGAAGAGTTGCACTGTCACTGTAACAAAATGCTTCCTGCGATGCATTGCAGGTGGTGCTGCATGTGGTGAGAGGTGGTGGCTGTCCCTCAGTGAGTGCTGCAAGAATTTGCCTGACTGACCAGTCACAGGGGTCATAAGTAATCTCTGCAGCTGCATCCAACTGCACTGCTCTGCTGATCTCTCTGCTCTGCCACTTCAACTGAAACAAGTTTCAATAGCAAAATGTTCCTTGCTCTAAACTCTTCTCCCAGGCATGTGTATGGTGTCACGTTGCATAACACACTGTCCAACAGTCCAAGCATAAATGCATTTGCCTTATGTTACCAGGAGAGATGGCAGCCTACAGGTATTTCTCATGTGTGTCTGTGTGTGGCGAGAGAGACTAATAGATCAGGAAGTCTGTTTGAAAAAAGCTGTTCTTTCACAACGGTGCAGTACAAAGCCACTCAATGTCTGCTTCTTTTGCTTGTTTATGCACCTACCTCTGCAAAATGCTGTTACCTGACAGTTTAGGAGGCAGAAAGGAGACTGCTAAAATATTTTATTCCTCTGAAACCTGACAAGTCAGACTCCTGCTTGAAGATGAAGTTGTGCTTATCACTGAAGCAGAAATTCTTTTGGAAGCAAGAGGCTCTTTTGGAGGCAAGAGGTCATGTGGCTGATTTCTTGCAGCACCAACTGCTCAAATCTTAAAATAATTAAGTAAGAAGCAGTAGACTTAATCCTACTGTGGTTTGGTTTTTTTTCCTCTGACCATCTGTGAACAGAAGTGTTTTTTCCCTCAGTGCTGAAACAAGGGAAGATTTACCAGCAGTAGAGACTACAAGAGAAATGGCAAGGACTTGGGGCCTGCTGAGGTGATCATCACTTCAGGAGAAGGAGAGGTATCTGAAGAAACATGAGCAGTACCTGTTAGCTCTCTCTTCCTCTTTCAAAAAAAAAAAAAAAAAAAAAAAAAAAAGGCACCCTGTTTTGCCTCTTCTCTGAAGGGGAATAAGAAAAGACACACAATGTGCTGCATCTGTGGGGAAGTTGGGAAGATAGGAAAAGACATCTTGTCTCAGAGCAGGATGATCACAGGCACATTGAACTGTCAGGTCTAACATTTCAGGGTGTGAGCAGCCTGGAAGAATAAACCCTCAAGGAATCCTAAGGACATTTAAAAATGCAAGCACAAAGTGGAAACAAAAGAATAAAAACTAGGTGAATAATAAGAGGAAATTATGTCAAATAATAGGGGGAAATTATATAAAATAATATGGAGCTTAGCAATAAACTGAATGATGGAAAGAGGTAATTACTGAAAGACATGCAAATAAGCAAGAAAGAACAGATTCATGATAAGCCTTGAAAGAAGATTAGGAACAGAAAGCCAGTGTCTCCCACAAATATTTTTGGAAGCTTTTTTTCTTAATTCAGTTCCATATGCCAAGACCTGATCCCATCTTAGAGTTGATGGGTTATGCCTTTTTATCAAGCATGTTTTCTCAGCTGTGCTAACAAGTTTTTGAGCAGGAACGCAGTGCTGTGTTTAAGATGGAAAATAGAAAAGCCTGCTTTAAAAGATTTTTAAGCTTCCTGAAACTCTTGCTTTTTGAAAAGCCATTTGTTCCCAGATACAATCCATTGAAGAATAAACTATGGCCAACTGCTTGCAGTTCATGGCTGTTTTTATAGTCAGGAGTGGTGTATGGGCCTATTTGCTGAGAAGAGTTCACTGTTGCTCAGGCTCTTTTTGGACAAAAATAGGATTTCTTACAGATTGTGCATTAGCAGTTCTGTGCCAAAAACGTAAATAAAAACCAGCTAGTAATAAATAAACTCTATATGTTTTAAAGCAGTAATCTTAGACTCTGCATTAAAGCAGCTCTGAGAACCCATTATGGCATAGCAGATTTCTCCAAATTAGTACCTCTCTCACCACAGATAATATTCTTTAATAAGGTCTTCAGTAAGTTATTCACAGTGCATTTGCAATGGACAATTTGCAGTTCACATCCACTGCTGTTCAGAGAACTTTCAGGGCATGAGTTGCACAGGGATGACAAGCACAATTAGCTGTCACCAGAAAACTGACTGTAAGAAACCCAAGACTTCATCTTTATCGTGGATATAGATGTGGGTATTTTTGCAAGTGATAGGATGGATATTGCATCACTGCGGCGAGCTCTGTTCCCAGTTAGCAGGTGTTGAAGCTGACAGTGTGTGCCTTGCTCTCTCCCATGCTCAGGGAGCAGGAGCTCTGCCAGCTGCAGTATCCTGCCAGCTCCCTAGATCACAGCCTGCAGGGTCTGGAGAGATGGCACAACACAGGAACTCATTTACAAATGCCTGAATTCCAGCTGCCCGGCCAAGGGATCAAGAACCTCTCTCCTCAAGATGTTTCAGGGTCTTTTCTGAACTGGGGACTCAGACAACCTTTACAAATACAAGAGAAGCATTTTAAATGCAGCGTACTAAAGTGAGCTGCAACTAGGGCTGACATCAGATTTCCAGGAAGTCAAGTTGGTACCTTCTAACTCAGGATATTTTATGATTCTAAAATATATGTTTACTGTGTGTGCATACCTGCTGCTAATTTTGCATGTGCTGATGTATTTTTCTCTGATTTTTCTCTTCTTCTTATGACCTCACAGCCATTTCTCCTCCACATTGCAAGTGACAACTTCAACAAACACAGAGGATTCTGTCTGTGCTGCTCAGCAAGCAAAGGCCTCTTTCATAGAATCATGAAGTATTATAGAATATCCTGAGATAGAAGAGTCATTGAGTCAGCTCCTGGCCCTGCAAAGGACAACCCCAAAAATCACACCGTGTCTGAGAGCATTTCCAAAAGCTTCTTGAACTCTGTCAGGTTCAGTGCTGTGACCACTTCCCTGGGGAATCTGTTCCAGTGCCCAATCCCCCTCTGGGTGAAGAGCTTTTTCCTAGTATCCAACTTAAACCTCCCCTGACACAGCTTCAGGCCATTCTCTCAGGTCCTATCACTGGTCATCAGAGAAAAGAGATAAGTGCCTGTCCCTTCAGTGCCTCCCAGAATATTCTCCATAATTTTACCAGTCACTGAAATAAGCCTGTAGTTTCCAGGGCCATCCATCTTGGCCTTCTTGAAAATTGGGAAAATGCTTGCCAGGTTCCAGTCCACTGGGACCTGTCCAGATTCCTAAGACTCTTCAAAAATCATTGAGAGAGGTCTTGTGATCATCCTGCTCTTTGTATACCCTTGGATGAATCTGATCAGGCCCCATAGACTTACAGAGATCGAACTGGAGTGGCAAATCACACACAAGTTTGGGGTTGACTAGGAGTTTATAATTCTCACATTGTATTTCTTTCTGTATCATTGCTACATTCAGTGGGATGTATTTCAGAAGAGGATAGCTCTCGCAGCTGCAGCCTGCAATCTGACTCCATGAAAAGCTTTGGTATCAAACCTGATCTCAGTGAACTATGAGCAGCCTGAGTACCTGAGTTACCCAGTAACTCTGGCTCTCAAAGTGCAGGGTGGGATTATTGGCTGGTTGGATATAAGCATAAGAGATTTGAAAGAAGCAGATGGAAATGTGATGTAAAGGAAGAAAAAACAACTTGGAAAGTCAGCTATTCCGCAGTGTTTAGGGTTAATTCCTCCCATCCTTGCTTGTGCTGCATAGCATTAATTATCTTCCCTAATATGCCTCCAGGAGTATTTAGGTAATAGGAGAAAATAAAGATGTCAAAATCCTTTCTCTACATTGTCTTGCACCAGGAGTGCTCATTCAAAGGTGATAGCAAGTTATAAAATCTTGTGTCCTTTCTGATGCTGGGAACCTCGAGACAAATGTGGCTTCAGACTGTCCTATGGTCAGGGCATGGCACGCTGTGCAGACTTCCCGTCAGGGTGAGATTCACTAGCATGGAGTCTTTAAGTTTTGATAGGACTTTCTTCGAAGTAAAATAAGCTGCTTCCTCTCAAGATAAAGACAAGGACATGTTGTGGAATCATCACTGGTGCCAGGTGATAGTAACCATCAAGCTTTTCCATTATGATTAACTAGTTGAGTTTAGGTTTAAGGCATATATAGAGCACAGCACAGTCCAGAAGGCCAAGAAATGTGTGTAGCACAGTGTGGCACAGCACAGCATGTGCCTGTGCCTGCTCTGGATAACCAGCGCATAGATCACAAGCTCCTCAATGTAAAATGGTCTAGTTAAAATAACTACCTGTGTTCTATAGTCTTAAGTGGATGTGAGATGTCCCAGGAGGAAAATACATAGAGTTCTGGACAAAATTTGTAAATGGCTTAGTTTTCATGGCTGACTTTTCCTGGGGAAAATTTCTGAGTAATACCAGTTTTTCCAGTGCTTTCTCTGTGGAAGTGCTTGTATCGCAGTGATTAAAAGGGCTGTAATTGCATGAGGAGGAGCATTTCCACATCATTTACACTAGTTGTGTGTTGGTGAGAAGTCCAAACCGGCACAGGACTCAGGCAGCTGTGTTGGTAATTCCCAAAAGAAACTACGAGATCCATCTTCTCTGCATTGCTTAACCCTAGCAGAGCAGAAACTGCTTTCAGGGATGAGAAGACTCTTTTCCCTGTTTGCTTCAGTGATCTTAATCAGTATGGACGCTGCCAAGGAACAACACTCAATTGGTGCCAAAACTGGGCTGTAAGAAACAGACCTCACCCCACTTGGAAAGCTCCACAGTCTGCCACTTCCAGGCTTGCAGATGCCTGGGATGAATGGTCTGGTCTGGCAATGCCTCCTTTCTCCTTCTTTTGGTAGCGAGTGCTGAGGTCTTCACAGCCTGAAGGGGCCCTTGCAGCAGCTGCTCCCAGGAGGGCAATGCTTCTCCTATGCTGTTGGAGTTCCCTGACCAACAGAGGATCTCCCTTTGTAGACAAAGCTGCAGGGAACCAAACTAGACCTCTTGACCAAATTTAAAAACTAGCAGTGTCTAACAGAGGCTCCTTCTTCAAGCTCTGACAATTTCAGCCGGGAGCATGAAACAAAAAATGCTATGGATGTCTTTTCTGTCTCTTTCCCTGTGCTGTGCAAGCCCACATCATAAGGATAAAATCTGGGCTGTGCTGAAGCAGGTGGTAGAATTCCTATTGATTTCAAGAGAGCCTGGGTTTTACTTCAGAAATAAACTGCAGAGCTATGCAATAAATTAATTCAGCATCCCAGACGCAAACTCATACATTTTACTGTTGAAATTGTGCTACTCTGAGTGTATAGTGGTGCTATGGGAGCGTAAATTATTCCAGTGTTTCCTACATGTTATTGAAAATAAGATGCCAGACTTAATCTGCCTAAACTCCCAAACTAGTGACACGTACTTTCAACTATAAATTGTGTGCAAAAATGTGCAAGCTGACTGAAAGTAACTTCAGTCAAATATGTGCCTGGGGGCTTGGTAATGGATACCACGTTATGCTCGCCAGTTCATTGCTGTCTGTGCTTTCCTCGTGCATACATCCTTGACTTATGTTTTTACCTAATGGTAGGCCCATTCCTTTCTTCCTAAAATACTGAGAAGGGAACTGAAATGAAAAATTAAAATAATTGTCTAATTTTATACAAGCAGAAGGTTCTTTGGCATAGATTTGCAGTGAAACAGGCATTATTGACAGCTTTGTCAAGCTTCCCATATGGACAGTTTATGCTGATTTGCAGGCAGTTACAAATAATTGAAGTTAAAGATCTCTGTAGCTTGTCTGACAAGGCTGAAACAAGAAACACGTTTGACTTCGGGAAGTTTATCATTTATGGTGCTACTGGTTTGCTTCTCCAAAGGACTAGCAGGTTGTCTTCCATCACCAAACAGCAGAGACTAATTTGTGACTGCCAGAAATTATCACAAAGTGACTTTCATAAAAGATCACACAATGCAGCCTGAAGAGAGCTGGTAATGTCAGGGAAAATGGAGCAAACCCTTATGTTCAGTATGTGTTGAGCAAGAGTCTGTTTCACCTGTCCTACGATCTCATTTTCAATGTGCAATAAAAACAGTTGTAAGGAAAGAGAAGCTTGCCAGCCTGACAGCTAGACATCTTTTTTTATGCTGAAGATGGCTGTGGCAGTAAAAATCTGTTTATTAAAGTCTCTGAATATGTGTAATTATAGGGTACTGTGTGATGAATAAAGATGAAGTTAGGCATGAAATAAATGATATTTTAGACACTTGCAGTAGTTGTTAGATACCTTGAAAGCATCCTAGTTCACATTGGTAATGTATGAACAAAATGGACTTTCCTTGATGACAAAAATTGGCAAAATTACCAATGATCAAATCCAACAAGCAGAACCACCACAGTGATTATTCCTAAATTTTTGTGTGTATGACAAGATTTGCATTTTATATTTTATATGTTTGCACTTCTAAGAAAGTCAGTAGGGGCAGGACCAAGAATCTACTGATAACTGATGTGTGTTGTAATTATGTTGGTTCTGGTTTATGTCTAGTGATAAGATTCCTGTGTTTATATAATTTAGACACCTGAAAAGAAAAATGAGAGTTTGGAACCTCAAGAACTGAGGCAGTTTGTCTTTCTGCTGATTCATGGAAAATAATAGGGCTGAAGGTTGAGAGGTTATCTAGTCCATCCTCCTAAATCAGTGTAAGCCCAGTGCCTTTTGTGCAGCCTCTGAGGAACTGGGAGCAGATGAAGAGCATTCACATATTCCGAGGCTACTCTCATGCCCATTTTTCAGTGCTCTTTTTTTAGATTGCTGCAGTAGTCTTTCCTACGCCAGTGCTCCTGGCCTTTTCTTCTTCCCCCATAAGGTTTATTAGGGGAGAAAGAAAACTCTAGAAGCACCTACTGTTCTTGGAAAAAAAAAGAACTCATGGTTGACCTTTTCAGTGAAAATGAATGCAGAATCTTGGGTTTATGCACCGTCAGTCAATAAGTTTGCCCACACATCAGAATGGTGCATTTATGGAATGTCACAACTTGTTCCCCCTGTTGAAGGCCTTTAGGATTAGCTGGTTTTCTACAAGAAATAGGAACTTTTTCTCTTCATTGACATATAAGCACTCAGTGAAGCTCAGGCTCATACTTCACTAGAAAATTTTAATGGGAGTCTATACTAGAAAAGTCCACCTTCCAGTTATACCAGTATGGTGCATTTGCAGACTGTTGGGAATGTTCTATCTGAAAGAAAGTCTCTGAAGTATCTATGGTTGCTGCTTAACTTTAGGAAGATGTAATGCAGTATGTAGGTCAGGTATAGAAAAATGTGCTGGGATATTCTCATGCATTTCTGTCTGGCTAGAGACATGTTACCTTCTGTTTGTTCTGATAGAAACACTGAAAATCGTGAAACTGAGAAAAATATTATCTCATTTGCCAGGTTTCTGTTTCCCTTCTCAAACCATTACAAATGTATTGACTCAATTGAGCTGATGTAATTAAGAAGTTGAAATTACCTCTGAGTTTTGATACTGCTCAGTTCTTTGCTTCATCTTACAAAAGATGTTGGAGTTTAATGCATGTCTTACAGATGTATGGTACGTTCAGTAGCAATTGCTTCAACTAGTGCTATGTAGGATTTATTTTGAACAGGAAATTCTAGGAGATTCTATAAAATCTAAGACTAAATGTAGTAAATAATAGTAATATTTCTTTTTATTCCTACAGTCAAGATCTCCCCTTCTTGCAAACCTTGTCTTGGAGCATTTCTTCCAGTAAATTTTGATCATGACTTACTGAAACCAGTGCAAATTTTTTTCATTGACACAGGAAAGATGTGGTACAATTGTCTTTAAACTACTCTTGTTTTATGTCTCCTCATTGTTGTGCTTAGCACTCTCAGTGTCACCTCCTAAGCTTACATAGAGTTCTCTCTTGGCATTTATAGTGTTGGCTTCCACTAGGATTCCCAGGGCTGAATTTGTTCCATAACCTCAGAGTACTCTCAGAGTGCATGTGATTTCTTTCTGAAGTCACTTTGATTATCCTAAAAATCTCATTCAAATATCTAAAAACATACTTGTCAGACTCTTAAAAGGCAAGAAGTGATTGTAGATCTCCAGAGTTCATCCACTGGTTGCTGCCAGAGTTCGACACCCGAACATCCTGATTAGCTGTACCAGATTGATGTTTGTATATGGAACTAGTGAACATTTATAGCACCAGCACATAAAATATCACACTTCATCTTTCCCTCTTCCTCACAAGTACAAATAGTTCAGAATATCTTAAAAGTCATTAAAGATGCAGAGAACTAACTGACTTAGTTTTAATTTAAAAAATAATGGTCATTTTTAAAAAGTTCCCTTTGCAAATCTATTAGATCAAATCCTCCAGTCTCACACTTCTGCATCCCAGCATTTCATCCTAGTGTCATCACTTTCCACATAAATAGCAATGACCAAGTGTGTAATCCTTAATGGTTATGAGGAATTTCTCCCTTTCTGAGTCTGAATTTTACTTGCAAGGAGCTGGAATTTAGTTCTCATCCACCAAGTGTTCTGTCTTTCAAAACAACTAAGTTTTCATTTACCCACAGATTAATTCCGTAAGTGTACCATCCTCTGGACAGATAAGGCTTTCATGTCAAAGAAATAAATCATTAATCTCTCTTACAAAGTCAGTGTGCATTTTGAGAACTCTTCGGAGTTTTCTTAATTTCTATCAATTTATGTCTGCATTTTACATTTAATGTGTCCTTTTTTTTCTATTCCCTAAAACTTTGTACTTTCCTAAATCTTTGTCTGCTGATTGTAATTTCTTTCTTGTCTTTTCTTCACTTTTTGCTTCTTTGAGGAAATCAATTCTCAAATTTTTAATTAATTATCCTAGCACTGTCTTTCTCTTGGGCATGACCTTTGAGATTTTACAGTTTTGGCTGATTAAATTGGCCAAGTGACACCCTCCTCCTGTTTACTGAATTCCTCTCCTGACTGTAGAACCCCATTTGTTACATCTGGGTGACAGAGTTCTCTCAGCTGCAATAGTTGAAATCATTTCAGAAGAGTTTTTTCTTTCTTATCATTCTCTTCTTTCTTTCAAAACAAATTGTATTAATTAGTTTTTAAATCATAAGTTTGAGGATCTCTGTGTAGTTTCATTCTTATCTCCCAGTCCTTTACACTGAGGCTGTCCTCAATTAGGTTGTGGTGGCTATTTATATCACTCCGGAATGTTCATCTCCAATTATAAATCTGTACAAAAGGCCAAGTCTGAATTTACACGGAGCATACTTCATACTTCAGTTCTCATAATATTAACTGACTGAAGTGTGATCAAAGAAACTAAGAGAGACTTGTGAAAACAATTTAAGGTTCTGTTGAAGTTATTTAAGTTACTGAGGCTCCATTAAAGTGGTGAAATCAGAATTTGATGCCAGAATGGGGATTTCACATTAGATTTGGTATCCTATCTGTCAGGCTGTGAATTTCTTTTCTATTATGCAGAATAGAAATAAAAACAGATCTCTTAACATAATTGCAACTAGTTTACAAAAAGATTTTTGTTCATCTATACAGATATAAATTTTAATATTTGTCTTGGGAATGTTTTTTTTCTAGCTACCTAAGCTGGAAAAAACCCCACCTGTCTCTTTTCTCCCAGGTGAGTATCCATTAACTTCAGGTGAATTTCATGTGGTCAGTGTTTGTCATAAAACATTTATTTTTAATTTTAAGTCTTGTTTTTAAATACAGTACAAGGCAATGGCATGCTACATTTAATGTAATAAGCCTCTAGGTAAAAGGTAGATGCAATCAGTAGATTGAACACAAGTGGAATCAGGGTAAAGATATGTGGGGATATTTTTCTACTGTTATCCTTTCTTCCTCTTTCTTTCTTTCTCTCCGTCTTCTTCTAACTTCTTCTCCAAATATGTTGTAAACCAGACAAAAAAAATTTCAGTCAATGCCTCAGTAAGTGCCTTGTGTCTGGATAAGTTAAAGTTGGATAAGTTTACATTTGCCAAGTTAAAGTTTATGAAGCACCTTACTTTGTCTGGATGTTGTTTTAAAATTTGCCAAGCACCTTATTCTACCTTAGTGCTCTAAATTTTGCAGGTAAAAGTTTGTCACTGAAGCTCCTGAGAATATTGTTGTTTCTCCCACACACCACCCAGAGTGAGTCAAACAACCTTCCCCTAAACCCACTGAGCAAACCAGGGCATAACAAGGTGTTCAAACCCTGTCATTCACCTATATGATCCACCCACAGATGCTTTTATTCCTGCTGTTTTAATGGGATAGAATATATTCTTCAGTCAGATTCTGTTATGGAGGCTGATTTCAGGATTTCTACAGCAATCTAGAAATATCTACTGCCCTGAATTTTAGCCAGAAAACTGCTTATTTCTGGACCCTGATTTCACTTGGGTACTCTGTAGAGCTGATTTGCTCAGCTGTGTCAAGACCGGGGTTGAAATATCTATAGAAAAACAGTGCCTCCAACATTAAGACCTAACTGCATACTCAGGGCTTTAATTTGGGTGTAGACATCTAAATGAAACTTCACTCTTTACTCAATTTTATCCATTCTTTTCCCTCTTTGACACCTGTGTGCTTCCTTGATTAGTCTCAGGGTGAGGAAATTAGTCTAACTGAAGTTATTGTAACTGGATAGCCCCGACCAATGGTTGATTTCAGTGCCTAATGTCATTGGGATTACACCAGCGATGAATTTAATGCAAGTTTAACAAACACAGTCCAACTATAAAAATGTCTTATATAAAGCTGAAAATCCCTTCACCCCATTCATTAAACAACTTCCATATTGGAAAGTAGTTCAGTGACACTTTTTTCCCATTTGTAAACATTTGCTTCTTGCTTTAAAATTCCCAGTTATAATGTATCTAATTGTAGATCTTATCTACAGTCTAGGGTGAACTGTACAATAACACCCTTTAAACACTGCAGTGTCTTCCCTTTAAGCACTACTCTCTGGATTGGTTCTATTGTGAAAGCTTCTGCAAGGGCTAGGACTGTTTTCTTTAGTACTTTTCACTAGGTCACAGAGTCTCTCTCCCGCTTTCCTGCTAAACAGGACCATATCTGGGCTAGCATTGGCACTGAAGATAACTGCTTCCTGCTAATGAGGCACCGTAAATCTGTGTAGGATTCTTCAAACAGCAGAACTGTCTGGGAGTTCAGGTTTGTTCATAGTAGTCCCAAAAATATTTGACTTTCTAGGGGGTTATAGTTATGATTTATATTTTCTTTACAGTTATCTTGAGATGATGGACTTCATGTGAACAATGTTGTTCTATGAATGGCAGAAAAAACAAGCAGCTGCACTAATAACCCTCTTATTTCTTATATTCCAAGTCAATGTTTCTCAGACAGTATGTTATGGTCACTGGGGATCAAAGAGGAGGAGTCAGAAATCTTCACAATTGAGTCTAATATCCACCTTGGTGTGACTGATGTCCTGTCAGCAGTTAAAAGTAGCTCTTATCCTGGCTTGTGTAAACTGCAAAAGGAGATGCATCTGCAAAAGGTTTAAAGAATACTGCTTTAGAGTTTGTCTAGAAAATGACAGTTTCCTGAAAACAGGTGAAATGTTCACAGTCTAAACTTGAAGTCTTGGATAAGATTCATGGAGATGAAGAAGCTGATGTTAATTGTGAGTTTATTGAAGGAAAATAAAAAGTAAATCCTCAGGATCTCTCTGAAGCATCCTGTTGGCAAATGTCTATTTTGAAGGCACTACATATATATTTTCCTTTTCTCTGTGAAGACCTACAGTGTTTTGATTCAGTATAGTTGACTAGATCAACACACTCTTGCAAGTTGTCTCACAAGCTTTTCATGGCTTTTCGTCCTTTCACTAGTTTACAAATCAAGCAGGAAACTTTCATCAATAGTTGCCAGCATTTTAATTCTGATTCCCACATCAAATCTAATCAATTCCCTTTTTATGTCTACCCACACCCTTTGTTTTTCTGTCAGCACAGAGCACAACAGAGCTGAGCGAAATAAATTTAAACAGACCTGAGAAAAAGACGTTCAGTGTGAGTGATTATTGTGTCTTTCTTTCCATTGTCCTTGTTTCTGTCCTTAGCATGGAAAAGCAAAAGGATTGTGAGACTAGGAGGAACTGAGAAGAAAAGCTGTCCCTTTTCACTCGGTGAAGGACAGAGAAGCAGGTGTGAAGCAATATGTATCCAGCCTACTGTTAGCAGTTCCTATTTACCAGCACACTTTAGCTTGGAATGCACTGTGTTCGTTTTGTACTTATATCTGCAATTGAGGCACAGATCCTGTAGAGTACTGACTTGAGAAGATAAATCCCCTACTATTCCTCTAATGGTGCATATGATTTCCTTTATTTGGGCTCAGTTTATTTAAAGCTTTCTGAGAACTGAATCTCTAGTATGTGAATAACCTCAGGCAGTCCAATCTATTGGGAAGAACATCTCCAGCTATTTACTGTTTTTCTAAAATGGCACATATGCAAAAGCAGACTAAGAAAAATATCACTGCATAATAACGTTATATAATTGTGTTTGTCATAAAGAGGGCAATGTGCTGTATACTCTTAATTGCCACTTCCACTGTAGTATCTTGAGGCAGAGGTCTCTTCTTTCGGTAGTGTACTTGTTTATGGAAACAGTAACTCCCTGCCAGATACATGGTTCATCATCATTATTACAATCTCATAGTCGTGTCCTATGTGCAGTATTGGGGCAGGATTTCAAACTACTTTGTTTATCCACATGTGTTTCCCTTGTTGCGGATAGCTGTGTTTCTGGGAATAGCTAATACACAGTCATTGGCAGCATTTTGATAGTTTTTTGCACTAACCTCTCTTCAGTTTTGCAGGAGTCTGCCTATGGGTGGCTCAGCGCAAAGCAAAAGAGGACCGTAGGTGTTAAGCATTACTTACTCTGTGTTTTCAGTGGTATGGGCACAGTGTGATCATCTGTCTGAAACAGGCAAAAGAAAAACGAATTCCAAGGAAGCAAAGAGCAAACGGTGCCATGTAGGAGGCCATTCCAAATAGATTTTCTCTAAAGACAAACACAGCAAAATTCTTCTTTCTGTATTTGCGTGAAACAGAAGGTGAGCCTGCACACTGCTGATCTTTTTGCTTTTCCACATCCGACTCCCTATTGGCAAATGTAGTCTAAATGCTTGGTACAGTGGGCTAAGCTCTACCAGTACCTCTCAATAGAACCATAGAATCATTAAAGTTGGAAGAGACCTCTAAGATCATCAAGTCTGACCATTAATCTAGCACCATGGTGTTCATCACTAAACCGTGTCCAGTGCCACATAGAGCCAAGCTGCCCTGTCCCAAAGGCAACAAACATCAAGCATATCTAGGACTTCAAGGAGTCCCAGGGAGTGCTGATATTGTGTTGCCTTCCGTCTGTAGACGTTGCCTTTACAGGGAAGTTTGATTTTCTTTACCTACTTAGCTGCTTCGGAGCACCTACTGCAATGTTTTGCAAGGCTGAAAAAAGACCCCAGAAACAAATCATTCTGTTAGCTGAACTCCCTAATTCTGTTGAGGAGGAAAATATGCTTTGAATGAAGATTTCCTACATGAGACAGGTCAGAAGCAGAGAAGATAGAAGATCAGATAGAATCTGCAGGATGGGCAGCTATAGCCCTGAACACTGAGATCTTAGTTTGGCTGACCTGTATGGCATTAAGAGAAGTTTTGAGTCATTTCTGAGTTTGTAGCTGGTCTTAGCCATGGGGACAACTGAGAGAGGAAGGAGGTCACTGCTGTTGTGCAGAAGGATATTGGCAGGGATAGCTCCTGCTTACTCGGTGAGAACATCTGTCTCTGCTTCAACTCTCTCATCCTGTCCTTATAGGAGAGGTGCTTCAGCCCTCTGATCAGCTTTGTGGCCCTCCCCAGGACTCACTCCAACAGGTCCATGTCCTTCCTGTGATGGGTACCCCAGAGCTGGATGCAGCACTGCAGGTGGGGTCTCACCAGAGCAGAGCAGAGGGGCACAATCCCCTCCCTCACCCTGCTGGCCACACTGCTTTGGTTGTAACCCAGGACACGTTTGGCTCTCTGGGCTGCAAGTGCACAGTGCTGGGTCATGTCCAACCTCTCACCCACCAGCACCCCCAAGCCCTTCTCAGCAGGGCTGGTCTCAATCCCATCATTCCCCAGCCTGTGTTGGTACTGGGGGTGCTCCAATGCAGGTGCAGCACCTTGCACTGGGCCCTGTTGAACCTCACAAAGTTCATAGGAGTTCAGATCCCTCTGGATGACATCTCGTCCCTCAGGCATGTCAATCATACCACTAACCTTGGTGTTGGGAATCTCAATTTAATTCAGTTTCTTGAACACTAATTTATTCAGCTGGGACTAGATCTCATTAAAATACCTAAAAGATATTGACTGTTCTTTTGTCCATAAAGAACTGTTACATTTCTCTTAAAATATGACAGTACAGTGCAATTTTACAAATGGAATTTAAGCTCCTTTCTAAGCTGGATTCTTTTGGACAGACATAGAGAGATTTGGGATTTCTTCAAATGGAATAAAACTACCTAAAAATACAGTTTCATGATAGAACACAAGCTGAGTTAGAAAAATAGTATTTTTTACAACTAGTGGGAATTAAACTTTAATTAAATAAAACAAAGAAGGAATTGCCAAGTGTAATATACAGCATTAAATTAGCAACACATCTGGCAAGGATACTGAATATTCTGGGATATCTTTGCAATTGTCAACTATTTAAATTGTTGTTTCATTATCAATAAGGCTCAGCAAGGTAAAGAAAAGCAACATAGGACCAGAAAGTTGAAAGAAAAAAGAGTAAGAGTGAAAAGGGATAGGAGAAAAAGTAAGTTATGCAGGAGCAAAAGAAAGGAAGGAGGCCTCCACCCATTCAGCTGACTACACAGCAGCTTGAAAAAATAAATTCAAGCTGTGAAAGGCAGCCAGTTACTGGCATCCTCAGTGGCCTTTGAAGACATGAGGGAAAAAGCAGAAAAGCTGTCGTGCATTATCCCATGCTGTACCAATTGATATCTGCTGCTGAGTACAGCCCAGCTGGCAGAGGCAGCTGCCTTGGTGGCAAAGAGCTGCTGCTGTGCCTTGTGCCTCTGCCCCTCAAGGCTGGCAAAAGGAGCTGTGCAACAGTGACTGTGTAACCCTGGGTGTGCTGGAACAAGGGACTTCCTGTTCACTGAGTGCAAAGTTACTTTCTCCTATGTTTAACCAGGCTCATGCAAGTGGGGGTTTTTTGAAGCTTGCGGTGAAAATAGGTCATTGCAGGAAACAGCTACTATGTCAGCTCTGAGATACTATTTTTGGATACAAAAACTCTCAGAGTTACTTTTCAAAAAGTAGACGAGAGAGGAAGGAGAGCATCCTGCTCCTGCAGGATATGATCAACTTTGTCATCACACAACTTTTTTCTTATTAATGTCATTGATAAACTTATTTACGAAGTAGTAGTAAAAGTGAATGTTCAATGTATGGTTTGAATTGCAGTACAGTCAAAACATCACTTTTTTTAGCAGACTTGCAGCTACTTTTCAAGTGTTAGCATCAAAGGTAAGTCTAGTGCCAGAAAGCAGATATTCAAAACACATATTGGGGTCTTTTATAGGCTCTGCAAAGGCAGATGTAGCAGTATCAGGCAGAGGTGACCAGAGAAGCTCCTGCTACCATGCTCTGAAGCCTTCCTTGAGCAGGTCTGCCAGCTTCTCCTCCCATCCACCCTGTTCTGCCTCCTTTGGGGCAGTGGCTGTCCATTATCATCTGCTTCTGGTGTCCTGTGGCATCCCAGAATCACAGAACCCCAGAATATCCTGAGCTGGAAGGGACCCACAAGGATCATCAAGTTCAACTCCTGGCCCTGCACAGGACACGGCAAGAGTCACAGCATATGTCTGAGTGTATTGTCCAAAAGCTTCTTGAAGTCTCTCAGCCTTGGTGCTGTGACCACTTCCCTGGGGAGCTGTTCCAGTGCCCAACCACCCTCTGGGTGAAAAACCTTTTTCTAATGCCCAATAACTTTTTTTCTAATTCTCAAATTTTCAATTTCAGTTTCAATTTTCTAAGATCTAATAACCTAAACCTCTCCTGACACAACTTCAGGCCATTCCTACAGGTCCTGTCAGTGGTCCCCACAGAGAGGAGATCAGTGTCACCTCCTCTTCCCCTCATTGTAGACTGAAATGAGGTCTCCCCTTATTCAGGCTGAACAAATCAAGTGACCTCAGTCTCCTCACAGGGCTTTCACCGAAGACCCTTCACCATTTTCATGGCCTGCCTTTGGGCTCTAACACCTTAATGCCATTTTTATATTGTGGTGCCCAAACTGCCCCCAGCACTCGAGGTGAGGCCGCCCCAGAGCAGAGCGGGACAATCCCCTCCCTTGCCCGGCTGGCGATGCTGTGCCTGATGCCCCCCAGGACACACTTGGCCCTCCTGGCTGCCAGGGCACTGCTGACTCACATTCAACTTGCCATGGACCAGGACCCCCAGGTCCCTTTCCATGGCACTGCTCTCCAGCCTCTCATTCTCCAGTCTGTCTGTACACCCAGGGTTGCCCCATCCCAGGTGCAGAATCCAGCACTTTCCCTTGTTGTCCCATGGGACTGTGAGAGATATAACTGTGCTACCTCTGGAGTTTTGGAGGAAGTCAGGGTAGGTAAGCAAACTTCAACTCCAGCACTTTCATTTAGGGGTATTATCACCTCTTATCTCTAAGCTATATTAAATCTAAGGGCCTCTCTGCCTTATCTGCTGCCAAATAAAAAGGGAGTCCAGATATTCTGGCCAAGTTTATAGGCAGGCTGTCGGATAAAATCTGAAGAAATACAGGCATAAAAAGACTACAGACATCATACTACTAGCCCTTCTTTTTATTAAGTCACTTTACTGGAGAAATGGTTTATTTTAGGTAATTCCATCTTTTCTCTGTCTCTGTGTGTTGCAGGCAGACAGTGGTAATTGTAAATCCCATCCTCTTCCTTCCAGTGATTTAGCAGAAAGGCAGCATGTCCGCCAGGCAAGTACAATAGAAGAAATTGCTAAGATGGCTTTGAAACACTGAGTGAGGTCGCAGAACCTGGAATGGCAATGCTTCTGCAGGTCCTTTAGCACTACCTTCCTGCTTCACTCAAATAAATTCACACATTTAAGTCTGCTCCTGTATATTGTGCCCAGTGAGTGTACCAGAAGGTCTTTGCTACCTGCCTACGTCCATTTTTAGCAGCTGAGCAGTACCTTTCTATTTTGAGTTGCGTTTTCAAGTGGGAAACAGTCTCATGAGAAGCTACAGCAATCTGAAGGAGCAGTAAGTTAGTTAGTAGTCATGAGATGCTTCTGGGAAGAAATGTAATCCCCGCAATTTAAATATGCAAAACTCAGCCGTGCCGTTTCGATCAGAAAATGATCTTTCAATTCTGATTGTGCCTCCATTCAGACAGTGGCACAATTTTGGTCACCAGGCAGGGCTGCAGTTTTATGTCAGCAGAAGGCAGAAAGAAGCAAAGCCAAATATTTTACCACACTATTTCCCATTGCTTTTTTAATAGGTCTCCCTAGGTTTGATATAGTATGGTTGCTGGAATAACCCATGCATTTAAGCTAGTCCTATAAACCTGTTCAAGGAAACAGAGTAGACCAGATGTAACTTTTCATACCTTTTGCACTTAGTTGCCTAATAGTAAATAGGATTTGCCACCTATTTTTATCTGATTATATAAACCAAGCTTGGTAGTACTGCTAGGCACTGATTTAAAGCTGAGATAGTCAAGGTCACAAATCCACCATTTACTTGTGAGGTCTGTCAAGTGTTGAGGCATATTTATGGGAAAGTGTGGGAGGAAGTTTGTGCATTTCCAGTGACTCGCTCAGACTGTCGGTCAAGGTGCTTTGAACACAAAATTAATTTAATGTTACTTTTAATCCCATTCATTTCTGCCATGCCAGAAGTGGTTGTTTCTCAGATAAGGTTTTGAAACAAGCAGTTATACCGAGGGGAAGACATGAGGTGCTTGTATTTTTCTGAGACCATTGACCTCCCAGGCTCCCTGTCAGTCACACCAATGGAAGTGTGCAAGGAATTAACCCTGGTTCAAATTTCCATCACACTTTGCAGACTTTTTTTTTAATGAAGCCTGGAAGTTGCTTAGCCTCAAATATCTTAATGACCTGGAAAAAGCAAACGCACCTTCTAACTGATTATGGATAAAATGCTATGATAAGCATCTCTGGGAGTTTTTTTAAAAGAATAAGATTGATAGTCAACTTTTAAATGGACAGAGCTGGCTGAGTCAGACCAGCTTTGATGCCAAGTTCTATAATGGAAGGAGAAGATACTATCAGCTCCAAAGTATTACTACTTTATTCCTAAATTGACAACACCATGCACATGGTGAAATCCATGTGCCTCATCAGGACTATATAATAGGAGTCAAGATGGGGCTTTTTCAGGATGGTGGAGTAGGAATTATAGGAGCAAAAGGGCTCTTTGTATACTTGAATAAATAATAAATATCCAACTGACCTAAAGCAAAGAAGGTACTCGCTCATACCACAGAGCATGTTCACTCTGGGAAAAGAAGAAAAGTGTAATTGATTTAATTTCAATTAAAAATGTTTAACTAACCAATAGTTAATAGTTAATTGCAGCCCACTTAAAACACTGTAGGAGACATTGGCATGAAACAGCATTTAGCTATACCTGATAGACAGTGATCTAATATAATATCCTTCAGCTGTATATGGCATCCAGCTGCAAACTGGGATTTTTTAATTTCAGTGTTCAGTTTGGTAGGAGAAAAGTGGTCAACAATTCTAGCAATGTAATTTCCCTTTCATTACATGAAAGGGAGTCAGGCATAACCAGTACTAGCACTCTCAGGGACAGCTATGGGCAGTGTCCTACAAGAGCAGCTAATTCAGTTCCAGCCCCAGTTCTGACTGTTAAAATCAGCAGTCAGCATTAACTGGGAAAAAACCCATAATTTTTGAGTGGAAGTTGAAGCACAATATCTACCCTGTGATATTCACTTTAAATTTTTTTCTGAAAATTGGAATGGAGCTGGGCCAATAACAGCAAAAATCAGCTTTTTGTTTAAGAAATTGCTATAAATGGAGGTGTAAAGTGCTGGGCATGTACATTTCTAAATAGCTAAGGAACTGTGCTTGAAAGAGCATGTAAGAAGGGGCTGGGATCTCCCTTGGCATACTGCTCTTGGCAAAGCACAGATGGAGCTCCATGACTCAGCTTCCTTGTTCTGCTGGAAAGATAGGACAAGTCCTTGGTAGATCCAAAGTGTTATTCTCCCTGTGCCTAGACAGCTCCAAAGACAAATTCAGTTCGGTGGTACATGCAGTCTTCTGCCTGGACCACAGTCCTCTCTCCCTGCCTGCTTACACAGGAGATGGAGTGTTGTCAGCATTATGTTGTATAACTGTCAACATATTTTTCCCACACTGCTACTGCCAAGGTAAAATTGCTACTTATCCATAGGCTAAAACTGTAACTCATAGATCTTCATGCCCCTTAGACTCCTTAAACTGCTTGCTGAAAATGAAATGTGTAGTCTGTATGGACACAGGCATTTATGACTGACTGGTGATACCAAGTCTTCAGAGAGAAACATTATGCAAGCAGATGGTAGCTGCTTTCAGCTGCCTTTAACCAGGAGACGAAGGGACCAGCTGGAGTCTTACTAGTGCTTGAAAGCAAAGGCAGCCACTCACTGACATTTCCCTGAGCCACCCAGTTTCCAGAAAAAATTATTTTTAATGTCTGCTCTGCAGTGCAGAGTTCCAGCTAGGAGCTACAGCCCAGCAAGTAGAAAGGGAAGAAGAGGTTTCATTGGCTGGGACTGGTACTGATGTTGTCACTGGTTGTGAGAACAGAAGTTGATTGCCATACAGACATATGAGAGAGAGCCATCTAAATCGGGAATTAATTCTTAGCCAGGCAATGACAATGGTAAAGTGCTGATGAGGTTTCTACACTGAAATGTGCAGTAGTTTAAAAGTAAACAGCATGTGCACCATGAAATCCAAATTTCCCTGTTGTAGGGTAGTTTGCTGGTTTTTTTCTCAGACTGAAAACTGGAAATCAGCCTATTGATTTTATATGTTATGCAGGAGTGTCAAAATTTCTCTGATAGTGTAGTGCTGTTTGCAAACTATGTTATGCTGCACATAAATGGCTGGTTACAATATGAAAAAAAACACATGGAAACTGGGATTGCTTGGAATTAAACCACACAGCTTATTTCAGTTCTATTTTTTTTTTTTTTCAAAGGCTTGCACCTTTGAATTTGGACAGTCCTCTCTCTTATCCAAGCATCATGTATGGCAGGGCCAGCCTAGAAGCAAATCCCAAGCCCTTACCTTTCTGCTTGCAATCCTTCTAATGACTTAAGGCAGTATTTTGGCTTCCGTTGAAGTACAAATTTTAAAGTAATAGAAGGGATAATTCTGGAAAACAGCTGGCTGAAGTTCGTATGTATGCATGCAAGGGCACTGAGCAGATATCGCTGGTTCGGAAATATTGCCAGCATCCACTCGAGTGCTGGCTGGGGAGCAGACTTCTGCTCTACTCTCTCGGAAGCTGTGAAGCAGGAGCTGGAGGAGCTCTGCTGCAGTGCTGTGCTCTTCTGTAAAGCCTCTCTGTAGTGTGTGCACATCATCACTTGCATAACCAATGTCTAGTTGACCACCAGATGGCCTTTGCAGAAGCAAGAAGTTAAGGTCAAGATTTTTATTTCCAATTTGCGGGTAGACACTGTTTCCAGTCCTGCATAATCAGATTCTCTGTGCACCAGCTAATTTCCTAAGGCATAATGTATTTAGATGGGTAGAAAATTGCTTACGTTATTCTCAAAGCACTACAAAGGTAAGGAACAGTCCTCAGTATCCTTCTTGCAGAGAGGCAGGATAGAGACATGAATTGTTAATCACACAGGTTCTCCATTCATTCCCAATAGGCATTGCAGGGTTTTGGTGCCTCCAGCTGGCTCAGGAGGGCTTAGTTTGCAACAGAGTGGGTAACATCTGTCTGTTGTACCCACAACATCAGGGACTGCAGAAAATGCTGCAAAATGGGTTAGAGAAACTGAATGAACAGCAGGGTGGGTACTTCAACACCGAGTTTTACAGCTCCAGCAGTAGCTAAAGAGTTTCTTACTTAGGTACATCTGCTGTATGCTGTCATTATGGCAGTGGAGTAACTGTCAGGAAGCTAAACACTGAGCTGTTCAACTGTCAGCATTGGTAATGATAATGATGCTGCACCTCAACCTTTACCTCTGGTGTACATGGAGAATAGGAGTGTATACAGGACTGCATTGGAAGGAGTTATGTCTGTTTTCAGGGAACTGTACGCTGAAAAGCATTTCCAAGTGATTCCAGTCCCAGTTAAAAATGGCCCTTCCTATGCCAAACTGACACAAAGCTCCCACTCCTCCTTCCACAGGTCCCCTCAGGTCTACAGAATCCCAAATCATTCTCTGCTCCCATCTCAGTTTTGCTTCTGCTGCAGCTCTCGGCCCTTGGTCTGTGTGTGCACATGGTATGTGAGTGTGCAGTATTGTGTCTCACAGCAGTCCCAGCTAGTCTAGATGAATAGGTGTGCTATTTCATCATTCAGTTTTCTCAAGGACTGTTTCCTTCTTTCTCATTCCAGGTGAGGCAAAGGATGCTTGTGACTCTGTGTTTGTACTGCACGGGATGCTGCTGAGGGAGGGACATGGCATTTCTGGTTATGAAAAAATGAGGATGCCTGGAGTTCCCAGTACTATCTCCCCCTTGTTTGTCTTTTTCCTCAATGCTGACAGGTTAGCAGTTACCTTAAGGCCTTCAGAGGTTTACAGCAGAGGGTAGACTTGAAAACACATGAAGGAATTAGATTCAATTGTTGTTTTTAAATTAGATGGCTGGAATAGTCTTCATGCCCTCTTCCAGGTTCAAGGAAAAGTCCGACCAAAATACTGATGAATTTTGCCTTTCACCATCAATAGAGATTTATGAAATGCTCTTGTATGTCCCGTGACTTTGAGTTTATTGAAGTAAATCACCACCTATTTCTCGTCATTGCCAGACATATGCTACGAAGTGTGAATGAGTAGGACTGCTTGTGAACTTCTACATCTAGAATCATGGAAGCATTAGGTTTGGAAAAGATCTCGAAGACCAAGTCTTGGACTGAACACCACTATGTCAATTAGACCGTAGCACTAAGTGCCATGTCCAGATGTTTCTTGAACACTTCTAGGGATGATCAGTCCCCCATTTCCCTGGGCAATTTCTGTTCCAATACTTAACCACCCTTTGAGGGAAAAAATTCTTTCTGATGTCCAATATGAACCTCCCCTGGTGCAGCTTGAGGCCATCTCCTCTCATCCTATCACTGGTTGCCTGGGAGAAGAGACCAACACTTGGCCCCAGTCTCCTCTCAGGCAGTTGTAGAGAGCAATAAGGTCGCCCCTGAGCCTCCTTTTCTCCAGGCTGAAAAACTCCAGCTCCCTCAGCTGCTCCTCACGTAAGTTACTCTCTAGACCCTTCAGCAGCTCCATTGCCCTTCTCTGGACACACTCCAGCCCCTCAATGTCCTTCTTGTTGTGAAGGGCCCAGAACTGGACACAGCATTCAAGGTGTGGCCTCAGCAGTGTTGAGTACAGAAGGACAGTCACTGCCCTGGTCCTGCTGGATACACTATTTCTGATACAGGCCATCGGCCTTCTTGGCCGCCTGGGCACACACTGGCTCATGTTCAGCTGCTGTCAGCCAGCACTCCCAGGTCCTTTTTCTCTGGGCAGATTTCCAGCCACTCTGTTCCCAGCCTGCAGCACTGCCTGGGGTTGTTGTGACTCAAGTGTAGGACAGGGCACTTTCCCTTATTGAACCTCAAACTGTTGGCCTCAGCCCATGGATCCAGCCTGTCCAGATCCCTCTGCAGAGCCTTACTAACCTCCAGCAGATCAACACTCCCACCCAACTTGGTGTCATCTGAGAACTGACTGAGGGTGCCCTTGATCCCTTTGTCCAAATCATTGATAAAGATTTTAAACAGAACTAGCCCCAACACTGAGATCTGGGGAAGCCCCCTAGTCACCAGCCACCAACTGGATGTAATCCATGCACCCCCACTCTCTGGTTACAGCCATTCGGCCAGTTTTTAACTCTAAAAAGAGTGCACTTATGCAAGCCATGGGCTGCCAGCTCCTACAGGAAAATGCCATGGGACACAGTATCGAAGGCTTTTCTGAAGTCCAGGTAGACACATCCACAGCCTTTCCCTCATCCACTAGGCAGGTCACCTGGTCACAAAAGGAGATCAGGTTGGCCAAGCAGGACCTGCCTCTCCAAAACCCATGCTGGCTGAGCCCAATCCCCCAGTTGTCCAGTATATGCTGCATGATCACACTCAAGATGATCTGTTCCATAACTTTTCCAGGCACTGAGGTCAGGCTGACAGGCCTGTAGTTCCCTAGATCCTCCTCTAACCATTCTTGTAGCTGGGTGTCACGTTAACCTCCAGTTATCTGGGACCCCAACAGTTAACCAGGACTGATGATAAATGATGGAGAGTGGCTTGTTAAGCTCTTCCATCAGCTCCCTCAGTACCTTCACATCAATCCCATCTGGCCCCAGAGACTTGTGAGTTTCTAAGTGGCTCAACAGGTCAAGCAAGGAAGTCATGGGTGGTGTTCTCATCGAATATACCCTCCAAAAAAAGTGGAGGCAGAAGGCTGTGGAGGAGCGGCCAGTGGACTCCCACAGAATCAGGAAGAGTGTAAGAAATTCTTCTCCCAGAAATACCACTGTCACAGCAAAGGGGAGGGTTGTGGTGCATCTTATGAGAGAAAGTGTTTTTACAGTATTCCTTACCACACAGGTTAAGATGTCAAACCAAAATCACAAGTATTAAATGGATAAAAGTGGGAATCCTGAGCAGAAGCTATTACAATGGCTGAATTCACAGATCAAATCTGCTTAATTTTGTGCTATCACTAAATGTTGCCTCATAGGGTGCAATCAAGCTTTGGATGAACAAAGCCAAGAACAGGAGTCTTACTCATATAAGCCAATCATGCACTTTTTGCTGGGTGGTAGACCAAAACCGTGGGAGATGTTTACATTTTTTTCCAGCTCAACTTGGAACCCTCTTTTGGCACAAAATCAGGACATACCTCATTCAGCCAGAAAAATTCACCTTTGGTTTCTGACCTGTCACAGTTCTCCTCATTTCATTTCCTTCCCAAAGCCAAGTTTCAATTAGCGCATTAAGGGCAAAGACTCGGGCCCCACATGACAGTGTTTACCTCGGTGTGGAAACCACAGGAGATTGCTGAGCGACCAGGACTGCTAAATAGTTCTTGGGAACTAGTGCAGAAAGAATAATTGAGGAGCAAATGAGGAGTTTGTGTGAAGCCCGTTCACACAGGCATACACAAACCTACTCTCAGTTGCAGTAGCTGAAGTTGTGCCTACTAACAAGGCTCAGCTGAAAACCATTGGTTTTATACTTGACAAAGAGTGTTTGTGCAGTGTCAAAGAGTTAAAACATAACAGGTCTGGGTTTTTCTTCCCTCATTTTCAGTGTACTATGTTTTGAGAAAGCAATCACTTAAAAATCTCCATTATCTAATGCTGTTTTAAAACATTCTTAAGCTCCATGAAAGAAATCTCTTTTAATTACATTATCAATTTCTTCCTTTAGTGTGCTTTTTTTTGCATGCTACATGCCTTTCTTTCTACCACATTATCTTCATGGGAGGATAAAGAATAGCACTATTTGCTGTTCTAGGATTACAGTTCCATAAATAAAACATATACTGAGAATCACCACGTCTAAATAGGATTAGCATTATTTTTCTACTTATTTTTTAGGTGGATTATTTTTATGTAATTTATTCACACCCATCTTTTGTGTAGCAGCAGAACAGCTTTAAGCTTCTAACCCTCTTCTCCCCTTCCCTGGCCTGCTGAATATTTTCTTAACACAGAAGTTCCTGAATAAAGCTAGAGGCCAGGCCATGTATTAAACAAGATCTGAACCTTTTTTTTTCTTAACTGGAGATATAAACTTAAAAGTCTATATCTCTCTTCCATCCTTTGCTTCCCACCAGAAAACATGCACTAAATGGGGCAGTTCAGGTGGGGAAATGTGCCTTCCCTGAGGTTGAATTTGTAAGAGGCGTTTTACGGGCTCTGTCTGGAGGATGCTGCTGGGAGGGCTCCACACACCCTTGGCTGTGGGGACAGCTGGGCCATAAGCAACTCCTGGAAGAGCGTCCTTGCTAAACCTTGGCCCCAGCTGTGTGGACAAATGCTTTAGGGAGTGCAGCTTGCAGCCTTCACCTCATTTTAAATCCAGGCTGGTGGTAATCCACTAGGGACACTCCAAATAGGAACGTCCTCTGAGGATAAGGGCAACAGCTAGCTCCCATCTCACCAAATCAAACTGAAAAGCCCCAAGGAGCAGGTGCCTCTGCTTTTCACACTGCAGGTCACCTCCTGGAAAGGGCATATGGGGCCTCAGACTCCCCACTGAGCTTTGTGCAAGAACCAGGCTCAAGGGGTTGCTGGGAGATGCCTGGAGTGTTTGCTAAGGTGACACCTGTGAGAGCTGCTTTTGCAAGTGCAATACACGAGCAGAAGAACCAGTTTGACTGTTTAGGGGGGATAGGTTTCAGAGAGAGAAATACAGATGCAATTGGGATACTACTGCTTCCAGGGGTAGGTGGCAACTGAGAGAACTCTTGAGGGCACCTCCCTGAAACACAGAGCCATCACTGATAGTTTTGTTAGACAGTCTCACTGTGTTCTCAGAGAAGTCTGGGACACATTAGACAAAAACTTTGTTAAAATATCCATTAAAATGAAAGAAACTATTTTGCTTTCTCAACGGCCAGGAGTTTTAAATGAGCTGGTTGAGGACCTCAATATTTCTAGGATGAATTTTAAATAACTATTTAGAGACAGAGCCATCTTCAGCTCTATGCCAATGTTTACAATCAGAAGATGGCATGATTCAGATGCTTTCCACTGCTATTTCTCATTCTGACATTCATTCTGGGTAAAATATTTTAAATGGGATTCAATAATAAAATAGAGGAAAGAATTAATGAGCTTATAATTATTACTTGCTATTTATTAAAGAGCTTAAATGGATGCTTTCATATTTGAAATAGATTGCTAGATAAAGATAGGATAAATTTGGCTAGCATTGGGGGATATAATGTGCTCAGACATCTGGTAAGAGTTTGATTCGATCTTACATAATATTTTGAGAATAAATAAGACTGCCACAAAATTACTATAGCACATCTTAAAAAATAAGATGGGTGACAAGTCTTCAGTACATATAAGCAGGTAACCATGAGCAAGCATATGTGCTTCCAGAGTGGTCAGCTGGTGGCTGCTTCTTGACCATTGACTAACTGCCAGAAACCAAAGAGATTTACAATGACAGCAGTGTTGGGCTTAAAAGCCAGACAGGACAATGTAGTTCTCTGAATAAACTGAGAAGAAGCTAAACAATGTAGGCCTTAAACTGAAGTTTATTACTCAAATACATGGTCTGGGTGCAATTTATAATAAAAATGAGGGGAGGAAATCTTCCTGCGTTCCAAAAAGCAGCTTCTCTGTAAAGGATGGGAAGGGTAATTTGAGCTGCTGGGGTACTAAGCTTCTCCTTGACAGGGTAGTGGCTAATGCAGCCCTTGGATGTATAAACAGAGGTATCTCAAATAGCAGTGGAGCGATGATATTTGTGTTTGGCACTGGAGAGAGCACTAATGGAATCTGTGTCCAGTTCTGTCATTTGAGAAGGATATTAGCAAACTGAAATGGGTTCAGAGAAGAGTTAGAGAACAATTAAGAAGTTGGAAAATACTTATGATGGGCAGAAAACCCACGATCTAGGAGCTAGCGTGTATTTTATAAAAAGAAAGTTAAAGGGTGGCTAAGTTGCAGTTCATGAGTTTACAAGGGAGGAAAGCTTTTGTGATGGCTTCCTGCAGCCTTGAAGCCAGAAAAATGGGACTAGAAACATGGCATAGGATCTAACAGTAAGGCTCTCATAAAAGTTATGGTAGCAACTGTAAGACTTTTTTTTCTTGTTTTTTTCTTACAGCTACACTTTAATAAGAGTCAACAGAGGGGAGTGCTGCTCAAGAGTCATCCCCATTGGCCTTGGGAGCTGCAAATCTGAGAAAACTACTGAGAGTATCTCAAACAGTAAGTGAGTTAAAATTGCATGATCATCCACAGAGCCATAAGTACAAGCATGATGTCAGGGTCTTACCTAAAACCAAATGCTTTGAATATTGAGAAGGTTGTTCTAGACTGTTCACAGGCACCTTACAGCACACTGGCTGTCAAGAGAGATGTAAGAAAGTTCCTGTGTTTGAAACTGAAATGAAAAAGGAATCCAATATTGCACGTGAAAAGGGTTGTTTGGGCAAATAATGTGTGTAAGGCATGGAGCAATGAGAGCAGCAGAGAAGCCAAGTAACTTCCTGCCATGCAAGGAGGTCTGAGAAGAGTGGGGCTTTATACAAACACGAGGGTGAAATTAATCCTGAAAGGAAAATGGATGAGGTAGGGATTTGTGTTAGGCTCAGTTTTTATGCAGGTGTTCCCATTAATGTGAGAGTAAGGGAAACTGCAGATGATGTGAAAGTATAACTAACTGCCCTGGAGGAAATATAAAAGAAGATACAAAAAAAGCTGTAGAGGATAATAACATAGGCAGAGAATAACAATGTGAGATTCAGAGTGAAAATATGCAAATTAACGCATTGAGGCAGAGGAAAAGATGAAATTAATCCAAAGGAAGGGAAAATTCTACAGAGCAACTATGCTGAAAGATAAGAAATGTGCAAAGATGGAAATACAGAGCCAGTGAAATGAGTCTGCAGTGTGATATGGTAGCTTAAAAGATGGCATTAGTTCTGGATTTCACATGTAAAAACACAAGCTCAGAGTCTAGACCTCTAGGAAGGTCTGCTGCCAGGCCCCAAGCACAGCATGAGGTGAAGATGTTCTCCTAATACTCTGTTTTCTAGAGAAGAAAAATACCATGCTGTGAGTTGAAATATCAATAATACAAGGCAATTTTGGAGTCACTGAAATTAGTTCAAGCAGGATCCAGATATGGGTCAAAGCATATTTGGATCAGAATATAGCTGAGGTATTTTGATATTTGACAAGCTCTAGCCAAACTCCCATTTGCTCATTGAAAAGTGACGCAGATTGGATTGAGGCACGTTGCCCAGGAAGCTACAGGCTGAAACTTGGAGAAAATTAGTTCTGAAACTGATCTGGAAATCTGGGCCTTCCTTGGTTGTCAGACAGGGGATTTCCCTAGAAAAATTCTAACAACATTTTCACCATAGTAGATACAGCACTTGTACAACTGTACCACAAACAAAAATGTTTCAGAGGCAAGGAGATGGATTAGATGACCCACCAGGTTTTTTCCACCTTTGTGATGACTTTATGAAAGCACTTTGTCAGCTCTTCACTAACTACTGTGTACTTAGCTCTGATCTGTCCTGTCAGACTATGGTTTGGGAAGTTAGATTCAGCTATAAATTCCAATCTGTATGTCTCTGAAATCTAAAACTAGAATAGTTGCGAACGTATGGGCTGAATTATGGATCAAATGTGTCACTGCAGAAACCAAGGACAAAATGTGTGACATTAAACTGATGTAAAAGAAAAACTCTTTACTTGACTATTTCTGTACTCACGGAGTACATTTTTCATGCACAGAGCTCTGTGAAGACATTAGCTAATTAATCTCCACAGGATGTCAGGGGACCATTACTCACACTTCCATTTTTTAGGCAGAAGAGAAAGTTTAGAGAATCTTTCCATCTTACAAATGGAATCAGGAATATTAATATCTTGCCCATTGCCCCATGCTGAAGTCTCCAGTCCATACTGCCACCTAATGCCTGTCTAATACGTGTGAGAAAACGCAGCTTTGGAAAAACAAATTAAGTAGATATTTTCAAACTATTCACAATGTTTAATAAATAAAAAAATTATATGATACATAAATTGACTCAAGAGAGGGAAAAGCTGGAGAATGTGTGATATGAGGCTGATGGTAACTGCACAGAGCAGCATTGTTTCCACCTGTGAGAGGCTGCAGGCAGCCTTCCTGTGCTGGTTTGGTACAAATGTGATCCATAGCAGCACAGGCACAGCTTCTGAACACCACTAATGTGTCACTCTGAAAACTCCTGGCTGGGGCCAGCAGTGACTGGAAGGAGTTTCCTCATCACTTAGGGGGCTTCAGGATTGATATTCCCCACCATTGCTGAGGCAAGCATTGGTGTATGAGCTCCACCTTTCTGGTAGAGGGGGAAACTAGGCCAGTCTGTGATTGCAAGTCTTCTCAGAGACCTCAGGAGCCCAGGAATCCCAAGCTGTCATTTGTGATTACAGCAGCTGCTCTGCCCTACATACTGACGAGGCCAAAACTTGTCATGGGACCACAATGCTGAGTAGCTGCTCCCTCCATAGCAGTAACTTCTACCGCATCATCAGTCACAATTTCATCAGTTTTCAGATCTGCCACAAACGGTTACAGCAGCTATTATTCACAGATCTGTCCCTAGCACGGTAATATTCATAGCCACACAGGCCTCTGTGTGCTGCCCCTGCATTGTCTGCAGCTGCTGAGGCACACACAGACACGTCCGCACTGGCACTGGACCAGGGGCACGCAGTTTACGCAGCCATCGCCTGCAAGATGCAAGTGTCCTTAAAACAGAAAGAAGTGGCACACTTGTTGCACTCAGTTAACATTCCTGATGTACCAACACTCTAGACTTGCTAGCAAAACATGCTTGTAACAGCAGCATGCAATTAGCCATTGCCCAGAGGCAGTATAAAGCAATTGAAACTCCTTTTTCTCAAATTCTCTAACAGAATATTCCATTAACAGTAATATTTGCATAGTCTTCCTACTCATTGAGCAATTTTCCTGTAACTATTAGGTTTAGTACCGGTTTAATAAACCCTGATATTTTATTGTCCCAGCAGTGCTGACAGCATTGCCACTGGAAGAAAATAACAAGGGAGAATGAACTTACATTGTCATCTTGTTGCCGTTGTTATAGAGGTGAAATTCTATTTTGCTGTGCTTGAATAACCTTTAAATTGGGGAAAAAACCAGGCCTATACAAGTACTCTGTGTTTTGATATACAATATGCTGAATGTAGAGGGTTGCTGGCAAGCAAGGGAAGCATTCCCAGTGAAAGCCAAGCTTTTTCCATTGGAGAATATTTCTGTGTTTCTGACCATCAGTCTGAAATTCCTTATTAATGTAATGAGTGATTTGTCCAAAGCTACAAACCTATGCCCAGAAATGTAATTCTATGCCTTTGAGGATTTGGAGATTACACAGTTTGGTTTTGTCCTAATTCAAGTGGAAAAACAACATGTTTTGAGTCTTTTATATCAGGACTTGAAGGCATCCTTACTCTTGACTAATGTTGACTGCATAGCAGACATTTCTAGAGCCTTCAGTCCTAAAAGTACCCAAAATTTTTGCCTGCCAGGGATCTGTACACCAGGCAGACTAGCTTACCTGGCATCTTTTCCTTTTGAAGAGAGCTGCCAACTGACTGGGAAATGGGACAGGCAAGAAACCTGCTGAAGAGACCTTTTTTGTTTTCCTTCTTTCTGAATTTCACTGAAACAGACACACATTTGCAAAGCATTTCAGGTTCAGTTAATTCAGCAACTTGTAGTGAAAAGAGAGTTTTCTCTGTTCTGCCCTCCCCACAGTGGTTCTAATCTTACCAGAAGATGACTGAAATTACTGAGTATTAACTTTCATTAGAAACTGTAAAAGAGAAAAATTCATAGCCTAATTTTTAAGAGGTAATGACTGCAAACGTTACCACTGGAGTGCACATACTTGAAGAAATTAGGTTATTTTCCTGTTTCAGTATATTTCAAAATAGGCCAAATTCAGCTTGGGAGGAAGTAATTGTATTTACTGCAGGAGAACTCAGTTTTCTGGGAAGTCAGTGGGTTTTTTTCCAGGAAAGCTTCTGTTGTTGTTATTATTATTGGTGGTGGTGCTGTTTCTGTTAATTCTGTATGGTAGTCCCACTATGCTATGTAATGTAAAAGAAAAAATACCCCTTATCTCAAAGAAGGTAGATCCCAGGAAGACAAGAGCAAAGCAAGGAAAAGAAAGGAAAGGAGAGAAGGAAACTGCAGTTTCCCTATAGGATCACATGTATAGGCCTTACTGTTTCTTATCAGTCATCTTCTAACTTTCCCCCACTGTCACTCAAGTTTAAAAAGCAAATGTTTTTGATGGCACCCACCCCCATCTCAGAGCACCACAGTGTCAGTGCTCTGTGCCAGGTTTCCAAGTGCATTCCCAAGCAGCCAATTAAAGCAGACAAGATAGGTACCAAAGGAAAAAATAAATATTCGTCAGCTGCCACCTCGTTATGGAATGCAAGAGCCTGTCTCCTGTCAGAATCACTGGAAGGTTTTTGCAAATGCATAAGTGCATAAATTGTGTCTGGGAGATTGCAGCTACTATTGCTCCCAGAGAAGTGCATCTTGTTAGCTTGCTTTTTAGATGTAATAATTAAAGGCATTAAGTGAGGATTGTACAAAATTCAGACATATTGAATCTAGAACATGGACTTTTGCAATATTAATTCTCCACCTTTCTTGGCAGATATCCTCCTTTGCCAAACACTTCCATTCTGCTGTTTACTAGACATGGGACAGGCTGAATTCAGGAAGAAGCAAAATCCTGGTTTTGCCTAAAAGTGCAGACACAATTTCTTGCCTGCGCAGTCAGGTATATGTAGTAGCCACTCAAATGTTGAGACTTAGTATGTTAAGAAACACAGAATTGTTCTTCAGAAGAATAATATCTTATGCCTATGAGGCAGCAGACATCAATTAGAGTGTTCATCACGGATCAGCCATAATTAGCATAAGGGGCACATGCTAGGCTTGAGCATTTTATCGCCAAAGTTATGTGGGTGCTCTATTTGTATAACAGGAATGCTGTGCTTTTTGTTTTGTTGTTGTCACTAAAACCAGCACATTACAGAGCTATTTGCACTGAAATAGCAGCTGTGGGGAGTAGACTTCCCCTCTTCCCTTTGAGCAGATGGTGGGACAGAGGACATTTTGGACTGTGATTTCTACCTTTAATTGCTACTGTTTTGTCCTTAGAGGTAGATTACATAGAATATGTATTTCTGAGCCTGATAAAAGAAGCTGAGATCAAAGGGTTGATCTTTTTCTTCTTAGTGGCATTGCTGTAACTAACTAAATTACTTAGGAATGCAAAGATAATGAATACAGAAAATGGATTGGAAATGTTACCAGAATACCTTAATGAAATTAAAATTTTAAAAAAGCATTTCAGCAACACAATGATGGTCCCTTACAAAGTCACACATAACAGTTAATGCACAGTGCAAAGTACAGGAGGAGGAAGGGCCTGCCACAATGACCAGCTGCCATTAAGTAATAGGACCTAATGACTGAAGGTTTTGTCCTTGTCCTCACCTTTGATGAGCCTTGATATTCTTCATGAAGTTACTTATGAAACTTTAGGTTTCTCAGGTCATTTTAGGGGACAACAGGAGTGAAAATCTTGCCATTGTAAGTTGTTGGTTTAAATATAATCCCAGTTGCTAGTGGCCAGAATTTAGCACTGTGTGACAGCTGCTTGCTGGCACACATGGCCACTGCTGGCATCCAGGGTCTGGTGAGATAAATGTCCAGGTCCCAGAGATCACCATGACTGGCTTTACTTGCATTTGCAAGGAAGGGTTGTAGCTGGAAATTGATCTGCATTTCCACTACTAGAGGCCAGCATGATCGTGCATACTGCTTTTGATATTTCTTTTCTGGAGGCAGATGATTTGCCTTCAGTCCTATCTGAGGCTCTCAAAGACACCTTACTGCCTTGCTGGAGGGGAATGGCTCGTGCACTAGAAAAGCATGTTTTCCCACACACCCTTTTCACTCTCTGACTCCACATAAACATATCCCTTACAGACTGAGTACCCCATAGTAATGCAGTAGGAATAGAACAGTACCTCAACTCTGTCAGTTCCCAGGTGTGTTCATGTAGCTCTTAAAAGCCTGGCACCTTCGGCAGTAAAACCCTGCTTTGTAAAATCTGAGTTGCTGTTTTTCTGGTGGAGCTGGGAAAGTTGTTGGCATCCAAGCTGCACAGAACACCTTATTGTTCTGCTTGTCATCTACGATGCTGAGATCATCTCCTGTACGCTTCAGTGCACACCTCACAAATCATAGCTGTACCTGTATGCAGGCTCAATTAGTTTGTTTGTGTACAGGGGAGCTGAGACATTTCAGTTCTGGCTCTGGCAGTGCCTATTCCCAACACTCTGACGTGAAAAGAAAGAATAAAAGGACTCCTTTTCACAAGAGAGAGCAGAAAAACCAGAAAGGAAACCTACGGTGACACTGGTCAGTGCTTTCCATTGTATTATCTACAGCACAGGCTGAAAGATCCAAGGTAGTAGAAGGGGCCTGAGATGTGCACAGGCAACTGGGAAAGCAGGAAAGGAGCACCAGTGATATTGTGGGGAACCCAGGCCAGACCTTTAGGGCCAGAGGGAGGTTGGGAATAGAAGCAATAAGCTTGAAGCTGATTTATAATCGCCTGTCTGTTTTTTTTTTTTTTTCCTTCCCTCCCCTCCCCCCATCAAATTAAAGGATAGGACAACAAATAAATATTTCTCTAGTTTTCTGGTAACTGAGGCTTTTAATTTTACTCATAAGCTGAAAAAGCAATTTAAAAAGCCCTTTTCAGAAAGAACATTTGAAACCTTCAGGTTTCAAAGGCATTGACATGAAATTTTGGCTTATCCTAAAATATGTTATCAGGGGCAGAGAGAAACATAGGATCCAACCTAATTCAGCTGAATTCATGTGTGATCACTTGAGACTGAATCCTCTATTACACTTAGCTGCATTTGCTAACAAAGTTTAATCCAGTCTTGCTTTTTCTTTTTGTTTAATAATTAAAGTTTATGGTACAACTATGCTCAGGCTGTAACCTAGATAGTTCCCACATGTGGACGTCTGGCTGTAATGCTATTTCTAATAAATGTGGACTCCTCTTTATTTTTTATTTCTTATTATTTAAATGAAAACCATTTCTGATCTAAAATAGGTTTAGATGTTGAAGAAAAGGTGCTATAAAAATGACATATTGCATGTTTTAATATTTGATTTCAGTAAATACACATGGGTTTGGACAAATTAAACAAATCTTGTCAGAAGATCCATGAAATATTTTTATCTAGGTGGTGAGAGATGCTTATAATTTATAGAGTAGGATTTGCCCTTAAAATGTCTTCTGCAGTTCAGGTCCTTATGTCACCTGTATTTATGAAATATTTGAATAAAGGAGATATCAACCAGTTCCTTAATATCTGACTGAGGTGACCATTTGTCAGCCAGGCTCTGAAAATGTGAAGACAGTGAAGAAACAGATGTTGGAGCAAGGAGGTGATTATTATGGCCAGCAGGAGGACAGGGGCTGCAGATGTGCTAGAAAAGCCTGAAACCTGCATTTTCATCATCATGCTTGTACTTTGATTCAGTCTTCCCTGCAGCTTGAGCTACAACAGAGCTTTTTGTAGAGAGAGTTTGTTCTGTTAGAAAAAGAGGGTGGTGACCTTCCAGGCTGGAATTACAGATGAATGCCTTTGGAAAGGCAGCAGGAAAACTGTCCTTAGTTTCAGCTGTCAAAAATGAAAGGCATGTCTATGTCAGTCATGATACACATAGGCACACACAATTCTGAATTGATCTCTGGTCCTACTTCAGCGTTACAAACAGGTTACAATATACAAAATGCTATTTTGTTGCATGTTACATTGCATTTTACGAAATACCTAGGAGATACTTTACATTGAAGGTTAATGTTGTTTACCTTTAATATTGTGTATAGTAAAGAAAGGTGCATAGTAGTTTAAAAAACAGACATAAAAAAGAAATTTACTTTTCATTATTTCTATACAAAAAATCAGTGGTGACAAAGTTGAATGAATATAATTATCTAACACTCTCCCAGAAATAATTCCCCTTCTACTTCAGTTTCCTTTCTCTCTGCTCTTTGTAGACCTTCAGTAGTTCTTGCCCCTGCTATTTTTCTTCTAGTTAAAAGCATGGCTTCCCTGCAGAGAAAACAGATGAAAGGAGTTTTGCCATTGATTTCAAAAGGGACTTGATTTGACTCCAGAGCGTCTTCCCGGCCATCGTAACAAAAGAGTAAGGGCTGAACACAAAGTCTAGGAGCTTTTATGGAAATTCAGGGCTTTATTCTGAATGCACTCAGGTGCAGCATTTCACAGGAAATTTCCAAAGGTTCAGCCAGATGATAGAAATCAAAAGTACAGTCTCACAGCCAGTCTGACCACTTTGCCTGAGACTGAAAATCATGAGGATCTCCTTTGAGCAGTGCTGATCCCAACAAGTGCATCGGGCCTTTGAGGTTAAATGTAGCCCGCATGAAAGGCAGTCATTAATGTCACTGGAGTTCTAGCAAGGATGTATTTATGCTGAGAAAAATCTGTGGTGTAGAAGTACAAAATGACAAGCTCAGTTGAAAGGTTTTGGGGCATGTGTGTGCAGATGGGTAGAAAGATGTGATTTCTTTCTGCTCTGGTTGGTATTTGTTTTTTTATTTTATTAAATTTTTGGAGTACTAATTTATTCTATGCAGCGTGTAGTGCTATTTGTCATCTTTATTTCCCCAACTATTCCAAAATCGAGGCTTACTCGTTCTGGGTGACACGTTTCAGGTCACTAAATCGGGAAATGAAATGAAACTGGAAAGCCTGTAGAAGTAAACCACCAGGAAAAACTCCTAAAGGACTGATATTATCAGGGAACTGAAGGACAAATATGGACAAAATATGCCTGTGTTTCCTATTTATCTGAGCAAAACAGTGACTGTGACCTACAGAAGTTGTGGACAGGACAAGGTCTGTTTGTCTAGACCCCAACCACAACATGGACACTTTCTTCAGGGCTCATGAGGGGACACTTGAGCCTGTCCACAGCAAGTCAGTCTGGGAGCTTTCATTTATAGATGCCAGAATGCCATTAATATGGGAGGGTTTTCCAATTTCACTCTGCAATTGGATCGAAATCTATCACTATGCATAGACCATGGTAATTGTGTGTGTGCATGAATACTAGTTTTGTTGGAGTACAATCTCCCCACCAAGGAGTCTCCCCTTGAAAATGCCTAACTATTCTAAGGTAAATTCAAGGTGAACCCACAACCCTTCTTGAATGTGAGAGCAGAAACTATCCCCAAAATGCAGATCACAGGTGTCAATGAAGGCATCTCAGAAAAAGTAAGTCAGTCACACATATTTCATTATTCATTTTGATCTCTCATGAGATTAAAATGCAAAACCATTTAATGAAAACATGATTCGGGATGTTTGCACTGGATGTGGAGATGATATAGACTCCTTCTCTACATTGGTGTTGGCAGAGGAAAAAGCTGTGATGGAATTCATAGTAGACTTGAATCAGCTGATGTCAACTGCCCTACCTCCACTGACTTCCACACAGCTAAAGTGGTTGACCCTCAGTAAAAATCTGCCCCAGTAATTCTGATCCTTCCCCAAATCTGTCTCTTATTAGCAAATTAGTTTCATGAAGTCCCTTCATCCATCTTGTGCCCCTCTTCCTACCTAATATTTTCCAGAGTAAGACATCCTTCAGCAGAATACATTTCACTAGGTTAATTCCCCTAAGGTTTATAAATAATAAGTTGCATAAGCACAGCATCTTACTTGCTGTATCTGCTTCATTTAGCTCCATATGAGTTGTATTTCCCTGCATGGAAACAGCAGGAAATAGCCTGCATGTACCGAACAATACTCAGGACAGTACAAAAGAAGGTACTGAGTAATGAACTCAGCATAGCTCCAGCATCCAGTGAAGCTGTGACAAAAGCCTCTCATAGACCACAGCTTAGACAGCCAACCTCCAAATTACCTCTTGGTGCAAGTCTTGATTCTCCCTGCCAAACAGAGGAGGAAGCAACGCTAAAAGCTAGTTCAGCAGCTGGACCCACTTATCAGGGTTTCTCAGTCCTAAGGCTGGTGCTCGCCATCCCTCTATTCGGTGGTTGGCACTGGGGAAGAAAGACTGCTAAAAGGCTGGAAATTGCTGTATAGACTGCAGGGATTAACTGAACTCCCACTGGAGCGGAGAGGAACCAATGGTGAGAGCTCTTGTGCTCTGCACCTAAAATTTGCCTGGGAGCAGAACACCAGAGCTCAGGTGCCTGGCCCTAGAGTTTTTTCAGTGTCTTATCGCGAAGTGACACCATTGCAACCAACGGGGCCTTAAAACCAGGGGGGGAGAACTGCTACTGGCCCCATCCCTTCAATCAGAAGCCTGGGGAAGCCCTCAGGGGCACATGCTGCTGGGAAGGGGGCTTTGGAGGGCTTACTTGGATTTTAGCACTGACTGGCCCCTTTGCCCAAGCCCAGTTTTGGGTCTGGTCGTTACCCAGCAGTGTCCAAAACGCAGGCTCCAGCAGAGGGCACAGCCACCCAGCAGAAGCGGCGAGCTGGGCCAGCGGCAGAGTCGGCAACAGCAGCAAGATGTTCCTGGGAGCAGAGATCACAGAATCACAGAATCTGCTGAGCTGGAAGAGACCAAGGATCCTCGAGACCAACTCCCAGCCCTGCACAGGGCCATCCCCAAGAGTCACACTATGTGCCCAAGAGCACTCTCCAAATGCTTCCTGAACTCTGTCAGGCTTGGTGCTGTGACCACTTCCCTGGGGAGCCTGTTCCAGTGTCCTACCACCCTCTGGGTGAAGAACAATTTCATAATATCAAACCTAAACCTCCCTGTCACAACTTTAGACCACTCCCTCGGGTCCTGTGTCTGGTCACCACAGAGAAGAGATCAGTGCCTGCCCCGCCTCTTCCCCTCCCAAGGAAGTTGTAGATGGCAATAAGGTTTCCCCTCTGTCTCCTCTTCTCCAGGCTGAACAAACCAAGTGATCTCAGCCGCTCCTCCTAAGGCTTCTCCTGCAGGCCCCTCCCCATCTTCATTGCCCTCCTTTGGACACTCTCTAACAGCTCAATGTTTTTTATACTGCGGCATCCAGACCTGCCCCCAGCATTCGAGGTGAGGCCGCTCCAGAGCAGAGCAGAGCGGGACAATCCCCTCCCTTGCCCGGCTGCCGATGCTGTGCCTGATGCCCCCCAGGACACACTTGGCCCTCCTGGCTGCCAGGGCACTGCTGACTCACATTCAACTTGCCATGGACCAGGACCCCCAGGTCCCTTTCTGAAGCGCTGCTCTCCAGCCTCTTGTTCTGCAGTCTGTATGTACATCCCAGGTGCTGAATCCAGCACTTTCCCTTGCTGGGAACCTTCACATGGTTGGTGATATCTCGAACACTCAGCAGAACTGGCTCCTGCTGACCCCAGATGCACCCTAAGAGGAGCTGGGGTCCTCTTTTAAAAACACCCTGGTCCCTGCCACTTTCAAGGGAGGCACAGCATCTGCTTTTAGCACCAGAGCACATGAGCACCTGGTCTGGGCAGGTGAAAGGAAGGTAGCACAGGCAGAACAATGCTTTTTTTTGGATATGTACATCAGGCAGGCTTCCTGAGCTGGCAGGTGAGGTTTACCATTTCTTCCCACTAAACTCAGGTACTAGATTCGGGGGTAACTGATGCAAGGTCAGGATTTATGACTGAGATGAGAATTTGGCCCTCATTCTCTATCTGTAAAAACCTTCCACTAATTTGAGAGTTACCTGGTTAGCAAGGTGGTTGCCTTGCAAGAAACAGAAAACCCACCAGCTCTAACCTGTAACTAGCTTTTCTGCCTAGTTCAACAGTGAACCATGGACCTGAGGTGAAGTGGGGCATGGAGGCCCCTCCTCTCCAAGCTGGGACAGGTCTGGTTCCTTTCCCCTCTGCCTTTGCAGAGGGAAAAAAAAAAGCAGAGGGAGGGCATTCTTCCTTTTCAGCCAACACGTGCAGAAATACGCCCTTCAGGGACTTACAAATCAGATGTGCCTTCCTCGTGCGAGGGAGAACTCCGGGATCCCTTCTTCCTGTGATGCCTCCCAGTGTTCATTTTAGCTCTGTGTTCTCCCCAGTCAGGGCTCTCCCTCTACGGCATGATTAAAAGCACACTTGAGTTTTCTGTTTGTCTCAGTAGAGCATCATGGCAAGTGCAATTGTCATATTATACAACATGACAGCAATTAACACCTAGCTACAGCACTGTGGCATCTAGGTCTTTCTTCACTGATGACCACAAATCACAGACAAGCATTTACACTATGAACAGTATGAATATGGTACATTTTAATTATGTGGACAATGTATGTAACAGATAAGCAACATAACAATTATGCTTTATATGTAAAATGACACTTTCCTTCTAAGGCTCCCCTTACTTATAAAACTCAATAGTGAATGTAGCCTTCTGTATCAGCTGTGATGGGAGAGTTTTGCTCCTTAGAGAGAAAATGAAGCAGAGCAGTGACTTGTCAGAAGCATCTTGGAAACTCTGCCATTGACCCATTTAGGCTTAATGAATAAAACCCTTTAAGTTCACAGTTTTGGGGTATAACCATAAATTATGTTTGTGCATGCCTGCTTCTGGGGCCTGACTGAAGCCCAACAAATATTCCGTTGCTTCCTGTAATAAAGAATCAGCACTGTGACCTTCAGAGACCATGTTACGACACAAGTTATAAGAAGCAAGGGATGAAATTTCTTGTCTTCTGGGTGTTGATTTGAACAGATGCGGGGCTCAGATAGGAAATACACTGATTTGCTGTCCTTCCTAAGGAAGCTAGTGAGGAGCCTCATATGGAAATGCAAAGAATCTTCCTCTGGTCAGTTCCTCATGCTGATCAGTGCTCATATCTGACCTACACATATTCAAACCTTCATCCAACAGTCATACAAGCATGCTGGAAAATTATTCTCTCTTTGGACTGTCCTGGAAAAGGGAGAGAGAAATGACTGGAAAAAGGATCTTGGGATGAAAGACAGTGGTATATTTCTGTATCTTCCTATGGGAAAGCAATTCTTATCCCTGGAAAGATCTTTCCTGATAGCTGTACTTTTAAAAATGCTGAAAAAAGCCTCCATAGTTCCAGATTTTATTACCCTTTTTTTCATATTCAATATTCCTTAAACCGATATATTAATGTCTTACCTTATGTCCATGTGACAACTTACGTATGGCACTCATACTGGAACTCTAAACCCCTCATTTCCAACTGGGAGCCAAACCTTAAACAGAGCCCTCACCCACACTGAGCACAAGTTAACTAAGCTGAGCAAACCTGAACCTACCCCTTTCTGATCAGAATAGCTGGCCCAGGGCTAATCTATTTCAAGCACTCTGCTTCTCTGAGTGAGAAGTTGTTTCTGCTGTAAGCTTGCAATGCTACGGCTTATCCTTGGACAACATCTGACTGTAGCAATATGCATTTCCCAGTTTACAGATTGGTAGATAGATGGCCACTGAAGCAATAAAACAAGATTAAAGCAAGCAGATAGCTGAAACTGAGAAACAACCTGTCTGCTCAGTAATATATAAAACCCAGAGAGAACTGACACATCACACTTTAGCACCCTTGCCATACTTAGCAGGTGGTCTTTCTTCCCTGCCCGTCCCACAGCCCCTGGAGGTGTTTCAAGAGTTGGCCACTACAGCTTGCTGGCTTGCTTGGCTCCTTTGAGAGAGTGCAAGGATGCATGCGAATTCCAGCTGCGCCACCAAGCACACTACTCACCCTTTCTATGAGCCAGGCCTGACCTTTCAGGGAGCCAACACAATCCACTGCACAAGCTAGTTACCTTTTTTTTTTAGATTAATTACCCACCCACTGTAGTGAGCTGCATAAGCTGATGGAGGGGCCAGTGGAGTGCCAGGGGTGCAGAAGCAGGGGGAATGCATCACCAATGGGAGGGCAAGGAGCAGAAACTTCCCTTCTGCAACAGCCAGGCTGGCTCAGCCCTTCCACCCAGGCAGTCTCTTCCTGGCAGTGTGGCAACCGGATGGAGTGCAGAGAGCAAGATGACCTGTTATTTTGGAACATTCCCCAAACAGCATTCATCCTCCAAACGACTGGCATTCCTGTGGCTCTTCTGTTGGAATGCAAACAGCTTGAGGCACACAGGCATGGTTATGTACCCAACTGCAGGTGACTGCTTCCACGGGTAGGTAGGCTAGGGCATCTGGCACATTTCTGGGGCTGGTACAGAGGACGTGGAATTTAGGGGAACAGCTGCTGGAGGCCGAGAAGAATACTGGAGGACATCTCAAACAGCAGTACCAGACTCCCATCTCTCTGAAAATGAGTTGAGACTGAAGCGACTAATATTAAGGGTCCTTAGCCATGACATAACATAGCTCCAGCTACACTTCAAGATGAAACTTCTGGGATATAGGATAATCCAGTGCTTGAGTAGCAGCGGCATAGCCTGCCCACAGACTTCCCCATACCTCTGAAATAGTGACAGCAGATTTAACATACAGCTGGCTACAAAAACTTACCCTTGACCCCACCGACTTTCTACAAAAATCCTTGTAGTTTCATTATCATCATGATTTGTTCTTCTATTTTCATGTATTCAATCTAATGCTATCATAGACCACTTCTTTATGCCAACAAAAAGCACTTATGAAGCCAAAAAATACACGTACAGAGGATGTTCAAAGACGTGCTTAGAAATTAAAAGCAGCCCTTTAAAAACAGCTTATCTGTGCAACTGTGCAACTGTTTCTATAAAACATTTCTTTCTTGTACTTTGTACATCTCTAAAATGCAACGTAAAGTTCTTTTATATACTATTTTTGCACAGATTCCAGACGGCACAGAGCAAGTGACTGCTATTGAGAACTAAGGTTTTAAAGGACGTGACTATAAAGATTTCTTCATCTTTTGCCCCTCCTTCCTGATTGACTGCAGGGTTTAGTCCGACTGATGAAGTGAAAGAACAAGAGAAAAGCTCAGCAATCATTTCCCATTTTCAGTCATGAGGATTCAGCCTAAGCATTATTTGAGGTACCGTTACTTTTTTGATAAATCTCTAAAAGTGAATACAATCAAATATTTGTATGGTTAAAAGTCTCATTATTACCTGGAAGAGTGAGACCTTCTTTTTCTTCTTTCTAATCAGTGAGCCTTTGTGCATACCTGTATGATCTCATCAGCAGCAGGAAGATTATGCAGCGTAACTATGACTTAGTCCTGTCCTTCATTTTAATAATCTCTACATGGCCCTTGTGTAGCACATTCACATTTGATCTAATAACAGTAGTAAGTAATCATAACCCTAACAGTTAAGCAATAATTAACAGGAATTAATCCCGTTCCTGCTGTGAAGGAGCTCAAGTGATAATTTTCGTCTTCAAATAGGCAGCAAGTGGGCACTATTTCCGAATCCCACTGCTGACTCCATTACCTGAGACAGCAAGTGTGCCACCACATCTAATCCCTGCTGAGACCCAGGAGGTCTTTCCAGAGGCACTGCAAGATACAGCACAAAACCCTGCAACAGAATCGCAACCTGTTTGTACTGCAAGCTGAAGCAGTTGGGATAGAGCCTATAAGCCATTTAGCAATGCCACTGTTGCATTATCATGTTTTTTTTACAGAAGGGAGTGAACTGATTTGTTCAGGAGTGATAGCAGTATCAGTTGTGCTGGCTCTGGAAGCAGTTAAACCTGCACAGAGCAGAAGCAGGTGAAGAGTCCAGGCCTGCTTGATGACACTTTCCTAATCACAGTTGGCAGGCAATCTCACTGCTAGAGGGTGAAATAATGAAGAAAAAAACCCAACCACAAGATTTTCAGGGTGCCCGGTATTTTGCTCTGTGGCCACTTTATCAAAGCATCTGTCAGCTTTTTGCTCACTTTCCAAGATCATGAAATATGAAGAAACAGGCTTTCAAGAAATCCAAACTATAAGAAAGCATGGATAGTTAAAAGTTGAACTACACACACTTGTTGCTATGTTTATATCTTTCCACTCATCACCCAAAATATATGTATACCTACCCAGACACCTGCAATAACAGCACTAGGCATATGAACCCATGTTTTCTGCTTCTGTGTCTCTTTTGTACTGTTATGTAAAATTAAAATAGTCTTTAGAATGTGATTGCACAGACCCCATTACTTCAACCATATTTTCCATTTTTAACTTCATTCAATTAAAAAGTAATACATAGGAATGTCAAGAAAATATATGGATTAACATCAAGTGCCATAAGTCAGTTCCTATTCCAATCTCTGCCATAGGCCTTTATCATGACCACAGCATGCAAACAGGTAGCTCAGCATAGGCAGCCAGCTCCAAAATCATGTGCCCATATTTGAACTTTTTCGCCTTTTGCATCTGCATCTTGCCTCCTTGCCTTACAAAACAGATTCTTTTTGTTGAGCTCTGAACGATGAAAGTCAATTTATTTTCTCTCACATTTACTGATATCATCCTACCCAAGGTTGTAGGGAAGGAAAGACGCTGTTGGTGTTGTGCTTTCCCCAGCTCATATGGATGAAGCACTCCACAGGTCTGCAGATGTACTGGCAGATAATGCAGAAAAAGACTCGTGTCTTTTGCCTATGGATGAAAACCATCTCGGATATGCTTAGAACTGCTACTAGTGTGTGCAAAGATAGCAAATACAAATTTGGTGATTTATATGGAAATGGCTATAATGAGGGAGGTCTTGCTGTTGGATTGTGCTTTGTATACAAGATGTCATGTGATCCAAACCCACAGATATGTCCCGCTTCTTGCCACAAACCATGGCCTAGAGCTTCAGCACAAATTGAAGAATGCTTCTGGTTCTTATGGCTGTGAAGGAAATACTGAGAGGGGCTGAGGAGGTGAACCGTGTGAAGACAAAGATAAAATTACCTCACTTAAAACAGTAAGCTTTTATCAATCCAATCTAAACCATAGCCCTGACAATGAGGAGGGGCAGATTTCCATCCGAGCTACCCACAAGGGCTGCACCCTGGAGCTGCTGCCCAGCCCCAGCGAGCACTCTGCAGCTTGCTCCTGCCCATCGTCTTTTCTGTGGTAACTGGCATAGCTGCACTAAAAATATTTCAGAAGAGCTCAGCTCTAGGTGGTTTCAGAGCACACAGGTGATTTCTAAGCACCTGATTAAGCTGAAATCCCTGGGTACTGTAGCATGACAGAAGGGAGTACATTGAGACATAGGCTATTTTACAGACCTCTAAGATGGCACAATAATCCTGCTTTAAATTTCTTTGTAACACTGTAATTCAGGTTAGTGTTTACTATTAATTCATTATGTGCTAACACTCCCTGTGTACAAGAGTTGGTTCATAGGGTTTGCTTAGACTTAGCATGGCATCCATTCAAGCAGCTTCCCAGCTGCCCATGGTTGAGACCAGGAGTAATGCAGTGGCACAAACTTTTTGCAGGCCTGAGTTGCCAGGTAGACTTGGGCTGGCCATAAACATCCTTTGGCCATTTTTTGTTCATTGCCTGGCACTTGATGAAATCTTTCTCTTTGTTAGGACCATTCATTCTTGATACTAACTCCCATTACCTCATCCAAGAGCATCACCGAATTGTTTCTAGATTATGGGGTATACAGAAGAACCCAGTTTTCCATGGCTTCCATTATTGCATGTTGCTTTTGTTTCAAGTATGGCAAAATCACAGACAGATTAAATCCTTTGATGCATTAATTGATACAGCTGGAAATAAGCTCTCAAGCACACAGGCCTCCTTCAAATCTTTGTGTGTTTTAGTAATTGATGTTATGTTTAAATCACAATGTCAACTCTCATTGCCACTTACTATACCTTATGTTGACTTGTCAGCAGTACAGCATCTCATTTCCCAGCAGCTGATAAGAGTTTAGTTGAGACCTAGCTACACATCAGCAAGACAAACTATTCAAAATTACTTCTTACAGCAATAGAAGCCTAATGGTTTTTGCAATAAATTAACACTGTGACACAGAGGGAAAAGTATTTGCTTAGTAGCAGAAATGATAATGGTAAGGTGCTCAACCTGATGAGAGAGTTATCTGTAAATCCTGAATGAAGCTGCTTGCATTATTCAACCAAAGGGTCTTTGGTAAATGGAAATGGCATAAACATATATCTGGCAGAAAATATATCATTTACCTGCTACACCTTCTACATAGCCTTAGGAGACATGCTAAATAAAGGGAATAAAAAGTAATGCTCAATAATTATCCACTTACTGAATGAGATGGGCACCCCATAAAAAACCACAACAATATAGAGGTATGCACATGAACAAGCACAGAGGGACTAGCGTTGTATTCCCTATCTGTTGAGACCACATCATTCTTCCCACATCCTTTCTCCTGAAAGGCATTTCCTACTTTCACCTCAAGTTTGTGCTTTTATGTGAGAACTAATTGAATTACCTCAAAAATGGTTACATAAAAGTTATTTTCCCTTAAAATAGACTATATGTTTTTGTTTACTGTTCTTGACTGCAATCAATGTAATCAGCTAGAAGCAGGTCTTACAAACTTCTCAAGGCCAAGAAGGTTTTATATGTTCTTCCATTGTTCACGCAGATTTTCCAAGTGACCCCAAGCTTCAGTATTAACTTGTAGATAGTCACATGCTAGAGGAAATTTCCCGGTAGAGCAGGACAGGAAAGGAAATAAGCTTCACTGCAGATTGTTTAACCTATGCAGAAGTCCTGTGAGCTATAGAAAACTTGGAAAAGTCCCCAGAGAGTTTTTGAGACTCGTATGAATCCCAGTAGGGTTTAGTATTTCCAGGCTGTTAATGTATTTCCTGAAACTGTTACAGTAGATTTTCAAGTGTTGCTGTGACTTAACCTCTGGCTGATGTCTTGCAATCCGGAATGAAGGCTGAATGCCACACAGATGCTTTGCGCGTCTGGCTGGCAGCTGAGCTTCCAGGTAGACAGAAACCCTGCAGGCAATAGTCAAGGTAATCTGAAGCCCTATGGCCATCCTAACCCTAAAGGACACCTTGTCATAACATTTTATAACCTTCAGGTTCATCCTGTGCAACTCACCAGCTCTGACACCAACTTTAGGAAGCTGCCAGTGTAAGAGAGCAGGTCTTCAGACCTTCTGGCTAATGTGCTGAAAAACATGACTCTGAAGAACATGGTAGTCAAAATGCAAGCAGGATCATCAGACTGCTTAGCTGTTAATGCCTCAATACTTGAGGGCTCTCTTTTTTCGTTTTCTTAGTGCTTGGGTGTAATGATACTAAAGAGTTCCATGTCAATGAGAACTGAAGTCCAGGAGAGTCAAGAGCGTGCTGACCTTGCTGGGCCTGCTCGCTTAGGCTGGCTTTCTTGACACTGTTTTCCTCCTGCCTTAAGACTGCAAGCTCACTGGGGGCTGGGACCACTCTTTTAGCTCGGCTGGTACTGCAGTGCACATCCAGGATGCTACTGGAGTCGGAAGAGCTCAGCTGGAGACATCAGCAAGTGGCAGGTGAGACAGGAAGGCAAAATTAAGGCTACATAAACACCGTGTGACCCAGCTGCGAGAGCAGCTCAGCAGGTGATGGTTAGACTTAGGGTCTGCCCTATGCTCCACCAGCCCCATGCATACTGACTGTAACATCCAAAAGCGTGTCTGTGCACAGCAAGGAGCTCGGAGCAGCCTGTGTGCAGGACGGTGCCCCCGCATGGGGACACCCAGCTGCCACCTCGGTCCCCGCAAGCCGGACCCGGTCGGGCAGAGGGGCAGAGAGCCCAATCCCGCGGGATGGCGGCACCCGCAGCAGGTGCGCTGGGATCTAAATGCAAAAGAGTACATGTCGGAGTCTGTGTAGGCTTCTTCTGGGGGAGTGCATGCGTCTGCCCTTCTGGCTAAATCTGAGCTTGTGCTTCTTTAGTCTCCGGCTGGCCGGCGAGGGCGGCCAGGGCGCTGCGGCATGGATTCAGCACAGGGGTGGGGGCTTCCTGTTTTTGTAGCTATTTTTGACGGCCTAGGGTGTGTGTGGGAGTTCCCCCCTGCCAGGAGCGCAGCCTTGGCGCGATCCACTGAGGAGCGCCAGGGCCGTGCGAGGGGCGGAGGGGGGCGGAGGGGGGCGGGTGTCCCGGGCGGCGGCGGCGGCGGGCGGGCACTAAGACCGCGCCGCCCCCGG
>VZTE01000520.1:1699024-1755561 GCA_013397775.1 Eulacestoma nigropectus
CCGCGCCCCGGCCCTCCGGCTGGCCCGGCGGCGCGGAGCCGCACACGTGCCCCGGCTCTGCCCTCGGCCTCCCCTGCCTCCATCCTTGCCCGACCCTCCCGCTCCCCGCGCTGCAGGCTCCTTCAAACAAGTTGCGCGTTTGCCCGCGCTCCCCGCGGAGCCCCTTTGCCTTCCCCCTCCCCTCCCCCCAGCTCCTAATAAACTTCATTTGCAGCCATGCGGCTATTAACTTTCCCGGCGTGTGCGTGCGGCCGGGGAGCCGGGGCGAGCCGAGCCGCGGCGGGACCGGGGCAGCGCAGGGACCCGTCGGGGCTTCCCGGGTCGCGGCGAGCCGGAGCCTGACGGCCCCGCAAAGGGACACACGCACGCTCACAGCCTGGCCCGCCGGAGGGGAGTGGCTGTGCCAGGAGGCTGCTCTCTGCCAGGCACTGCCCCGGGGGCATCCCTGGGCCTTGGCCGGCAGCAGGGAGACCAGGATGGAGGGAGCGCCCCAGCTGTCCTTGCCCCCTCCGCGAGACCCTCTGAGCTGTCCTCGGGGCCGGGATCCCTCTCTCCATGACACTTGCCCACACCTTGCCCCAGTCCTTGTCCTGGCTTTGTTCACCTGCACGGGCCTTTTGTTCACAGTCTGCCCTCCCTCACCTGTTCCTTGCTGATGCACTGTCCCTGACCATTCTCGCCAAGTGCCCAGTCTTGCCCTTTCTGCTGCTCCTGTGGTCTCTCTCCCCAGCTAGACCCCAGCTTTCCCGTTGCCTGCATGCCCTCCCTTGGCAGGACTTTCTGCCCTTTTGAGCTCTCGAGTGAGGACCTTCTCCATGCCACCCTCATATGACAATAGCAGGATAGGACTGTCTCTGGGCCCAGGCTTTGATGTCTACATTTGTAGGGCAGAATGGTCCAGGATCCTAGGTGGATCTCAGCCACGGATTTGCTAGAATCATTTAGTGACTTGTCCGGGGAGTTTTAAGGGCAGTATAATTAAAATGACCATTTAAGTGCGTGTATGTCTCCCTCTGTTCTGCAGGTGAGCTCATCACCTCTTGAGGGGTGCCTGGTGTCACTCGTGTTTCAGGAGAAAGGAGACCACATAGATATTCTTGGGCTGAGAGTATCGGGTGCTTCCCATTCTGTCCATGTTCCAGAAGAAAATTGGCATCAGAATAGGACATGCTGGTAAAAGAGGATGGAGGGGGTGATACATGAGTGTATATAATAGCCAAATAACCCAGGAGAGATGCAGGGTTTTTTGAAGAACATACCTAGCAACTAGCACTCCTGCATCTTCTCCTTGGCTCTCCTGTGCTTCGTGATATGACCTTGGGAACATTACATAACCTCTCCTAGACCTCAGTTTCCCCAGCAGAGAAAGACCAGGAGAGTGGGGGATAATAATGCTGAAATGCCCTTACGAGGTGCTTTAATGACTTTGGTAATGTTTGCCGAGTGCCTTGAAGATGTCAGGTACTACGTAAATACTAAGCAGTGTTACAAAAATCTCCCTGGCAGTTTCATGTGCTGCAGAGGTTGCCAGCTGGGATTCTGTAACGCCAGGCTCCCACTTTCCAGGTTCAGAGGAGGAGACTGTCAGTGTTACGCTGCTGCTGTACAGATAAAGAGACACAATCATACATGTCCACATACTTTTCAGTCTAGTTTCACCTTCTCTCAGAGAACTGATGCATTAATATCTTTGATTCTCGTGAAAGTGGAGTAGAATGATCTTCCTGTGTCCTGGGAATGTTTCTGGAAGTAAAATAGAGCTGTGCCTTTTGAGATATCTATCGTGGCAGGCTTTTTCTGAAATGCTGCTGAAGACTCTTCCAAATTCCAGGTTAAGTTGTGCATTTTTATCTTTAAGACTTGCATTTGCTTAATGAAACAGGTCCTGTTCAAGCGCTTGAGTTTTGCAGGGAGCTTAACTGGTAAAATACAGCAGCTTTTTTTACTTCTGTCAGATTGACTCAGTAAGTTTGTGTATGCAGACATCAATGGCAGTACATGGCTCCTGCACTTTGTAGGTGTAGCCTTAATGTACACATCCTTAACATAAGAGCCATCCAAGATGAGGCTGTTAAGTAGTAGATTGTAGGGATAAACATGCTCTTTGAGCAGAAAGACAGACTAGGGGGACTTGCTTAAGGAAAGACTGGCACGATTTTGTACTGTAATTGTTATTTAAATTAGGGTGCAATACTATTACAGTGTCTAACATGAAGGTAAACAAATTTGATAGGTGTGGCATTTGCTATTTTACCTCATCTCAGAACTATGTCTTGTTACCTTATAACAATACACACACACACCCAAAAAGGCTGTAGGGTGTTAGGGGGCATGAATTGACTCTAAGGAGTTGACCCTGACTTTTGGATTTTGAGATGTATCTTTGGAGTCCGACTAGGTCGCATATGAAGATGTAGCCTAGTTTGAGGATGGATGTGAATCCTTTTACACATCCTGTGAGTTCTGAGCTGGTTAAAGCACCATCAAGCCCTTCTAATTAAAACTGTGTAAGCCTAAAGCTGGAAAAGCTTGAATGCAAAGCCTGGGGGTAATGGCATACACCCCTAGGTACTGGTGTGGTTGGTTGGGAAGGATCATGGTGCAAGGTCCGGTTCTGTTCAGCCAAGGCTTGCCCCTCCTTTGCCTTGGTCCTTTGAGCCTGCTCCAAGCTCCATCACTCCCTGGGGCAAGTGCATGTCCTCTGCCCTCAGCAGTAGCTGGTACTCAGGCTTTTCTTCCCCATCCTAGGGCTTGTTTCCTTGCTGCCATTTGCCGCTGAAAATCCCATCTGATGGCATATTGGTCTAAAGGCAGTGAACAAGGTCCTCCTTGCTGCATTCCAGATGTTCCTGCTTCACTATGTGGAGGACCCCATCCTGCAACATGCATCGTACTGAGACCTCTTTAAAGCTTGGGCCTGGACTAGCAGTGCTGTAAAGAGGGTGCTGTTTTGACACAGAGGAGAAGTGAATAGTCTGTTGCCTGATACTTCCAAGCTGATGATTTTCATGCCTCCCTGAATGCCTGGCTTTATATTTATGCACTCCTTTATGGTATAGCCACCAGACTGCCTGGTTCTCATGCAGGGAAGCAGGAGTGGCAGAGCAAGGTTGGAGGCTGCAAAGATGGACCTGCAGCCTGCTGGTCTCTGATGGTAAGAGCTGCCAATTAGTTGCCTTCCCTAAATTAACGATGGCAGGATTTCAGGAGGTTAAGGAACAGCAGGTCCGTTTACTGCCATGAAACTCCTTACACTTTATGTTGTGGGAAAGCTGTTGTTGATACATGTTTAAGTACAGTGCTATCAAGTAGCTTTAAGTATAAAATACAGTATCACTCTAAGATACTGTCATATGGTGCTCAAACCATGAGAGGTGTGATTTCAGTATGTTCAAGATTAAGTCAAATGTTTGTTAAAATACTTGCTTAAAATGATTTCTCAAATCAAACTTTCCCAGCACCTCCTCCCAAACTTCTTCAAAGAGGGAAGTGGTATGAAGTAGATAGTCTGCAGAGGATTTTTTTTCTTTAAACTGCTGCATGAGAATCAATGCAGCTGTAGTCCTGTATCTCTTATGGGTAAGTATATTAATATTTTTGGAGAAAATTCACGCTTCTGTCAGACATGCAGCAAAAAGTGTTGTAGCACTGAGATCCCGATTCCCAGCTGCAGCCAGTGAGGCAGCAAAAACTTGCCAGTGCTTAGGAAAGGCAAAGTGACAGAAATGTCTGGATGGAATGGTGACCGCCGGAGTCCTCCATCGTGCTGCAGAGCACCAGGTTCAGGCATCAGCACGAAGTGACAGTCGTTCCTGTTATAATTTTCTGGCCAATAATAATTATCTTCAGATGTCTGCTGACGAGGGGCTCGCCAATGGGGAGGCAGGAGGCCTGTGCTGACTGTGCTGAGATTATCTGGGAGAGCTGACGTCACGCCAGGGCTTGCCTAAAATCACAGAAACTTTTCCTCTGCTGCTCCGCCGGCTACTGCAACGCTCCGGACATCTCTGCCCCAGCCTGATGTCCTTCTGCCAGCTGCTGCCCTGGGCAAGCTCTCCTCGCTCCTCTCTCTCTTGCCTCTCCTGTTTTGCTTTCTGAAAAGCCAAAGTTTAACCCTTGGCAGCCCGCAGCATGCTCGCAGGTAGTAGTGGGGGGAGGATGAGCAGGATGAAAGTGAAACTAGTTCTTCCCTAAAAAAACTGTTACGCTCTGCTGCAGATACTGGCTGGTTTTGTTATCGTTAACAGAAGTAATGATTCAGTAAAGAGAGAAGGGCTGCATAAGGACTGCTGGGAATTTTTTGGTTTTAAAGGGATCTGGCAACTCAAACTCGATTCAGAAATGAACTTTGTGGACCTTAGATGAGGACAAATGCTTATGTATTGAAAGAAAACATCTGTGCAGGAAGTTATTTTTAACCTTTTGTTACCAAAACTTTTATGTGGCAGAGGCAGAAAATGCAGCCAGTGCTGAGAGAAATTTATCCTTTGGTGTGATTTTCTTTCAAGTCAAAACTAGAGATAGATGTGGAAGGGCAGAGGGTCAGCTAATTTGGATTTGTAAATGCACTTGCCTTTTAATAATTCACACAAGCACCATCGTCCTAGACAGGTTTGTTTCCTAAATACAGAACAAGCTCTCCTCATCCACTTAAGCTGCTCTTACCTCATGCAGAAATCAAGAGTGAGAGGCTGTGAGCGTATCTCTCCAGGCATATGTGTGTAGCAGCCAAAACCTGATGTAAATTACTTTTTTTTTTTCCCCTGAGCTCTTGCTAGATGCCAAGTGAAGGATGTAGAGAGGGATGCTGCAGTCACCCTGTACTTTCCTCTGTGCTGCAGCAAGGACTCAAAAGGGAAGATGTGAATTGTTGTTTTCACCAGAGAGACTGTTTTACTTGAGCAGAATTCAGTTGGCCCAGGAATTTAGCCGACCTCCACACATCATTCTCCAGAGGTGATTTTTACTGCTCTCTTGTGCAAACTGGCTGTAAAGCTGACAGGGCCACCAGTGCATGGCAGAGATTAGAGGATACCCACTTCTTTGCCTTTCTTTCATCCTGCAGGCCTTTCTGAGCCAAAGACTGATGCTTTGGAGTATCACAGGGTTTTGGCTCCTTGAAAATGAAAGGATGGAGTCTATGAGGAATAACAGCAGATGTCCTTTCAGAGTTCAGGTGTTTTCTGTCTGAGTGGCCTTGGGAAAAAAAAAATTTAAAAAATATGGTGGACACCAAAATGTAGTCCTGAAGATAAATACATCGATGTCTTCTGGATTCAGCCTACCAGTGAAACATAGGCATCGGCCCTTTGTTTACTCTGTCCCTAGAATATGAACACATCTGTCATCATGTTGCTTCTGTGATTTTAAACCTCTTGAGAGTGAAGACATCTCTTCTACTTTGTGAAACACCACATACTTCTGGGACTAATAAACTTGTAGGAGTGGAGCAAGGAGTAATTTAGGAACTTGCCATAATTTTCAGAAGGGAATAAGGACATTCAGGAACATGGACTTCCAAAACACTTTTTGGAAAGCTTAATTAGGAGTTTAGGTGCTTTTTCTTTTAATGGAAAAGAGCAGAGATTAAAAAATTGTTTTTAACTGTAAATTAGCATTGTCTGAAATACAAAATAAACTTTTCACTGGCTTAGGCTGTATCGATATGTGAGATGTTTGTGTAACCACATTACCTGTGTACTGCTACCCAGTAAATTTTTTCTTGCCAACAGTTTTGTCAGCCCACTTGAGCCTTGCCCTGGGTTGGAGTGGTAGGGTTTTGTTTTCTACTGTGCTTCCCCATCTCTGACCAAAGTGTCCCAGACTGCTGCTACTACAAGCTGTGCTGTTCCTGTTTGTGTCACAGTATCACATCTCCTGGGGCTTCCTGGATTCGCTGGGGAAGGCTGGTGGAGCCCTGTGGGGAGCTCTGCAGGGACACCCAGTTAAACATTTTGCGAGCTGTCAGCAGCACAGGAAACAGCGAGGCTGTGGCTGCACCCAGGCTAATAGCAGGAGAAAATTGTATCAGTTCATGTGCAAGGTTTGCACGTTACTGCTTTCAGATCCAGAGTAGCGATGGTACCTGATACTGCCCTTCACGTTGTGCCTTGCACTCTGTGCTCCATTGCAAACTGTCAACTGCGAGTCTTGTTGACTTTTGTGAGGACACAAATACTTTTTTTGTTGTGAATTTTGTTTACAGACTAGGAGCAAGGTAGAAGGACTCCAAAAGCAACATGACCTGAGTTTGCCTAGAGAAGGGACCCGAGTCCTACAGAGCAGACGTGGCATGAAATGACGGGCAGAGCTTGCATCTGCTGAGAAGTTCTTGACCTCCTGTGGAAAGAGCTGATATTCAGAGTGGGGAAGAAGAGGGGGAGATGCAAGCCAGTGGTTTACCTCGTGGCAGGGGATTTGGGACTTTGCAGAGCACAGGCAGTGGTTTATGCAGTGCATGGCATGCAGGGGAATGGTATCTCAGGATATGGGGAGCCTGACTTCAAATTGAAGACAGCCATAACCACCTTTTAGAAGATGGGCATCAGTCAGGTGCCTGAGTCCCATCATTTCAATGGAAATCAAGGACCTGTGTCTGAAAATTTCTCTTTATGCCTCAGTTCCTCTGCTGTAGAATAGGGAACAATTCCTTTCTGGAGTTATTCAAAGTTGGTTTTCTGCCATGTCACAAAGGTGATCCTGAGGCGGTAAGATCTTTATGTAACTACATTAAAACAGTACAGAAAACATAATGGTCTTGCACTATTACTATGCAGCTTTACATTTGTACTAGAAGTGAAGAATACTTTATTCTTGCCAAGGATGTGGGGCAGAGTTTGTCTCCTTGATTGTGGTAACTGAGGACTGAGAAGAGCTGCTGTAATATTAGAGGCAAGGCAGTTTAGTGTTGGTATCATGGGATTAAACTGCAAAAGTCCAGACCATTTTTAATTGCAAATTTATGAAAGGAACTGTCCTTCAAATAGTCCAATGAAACTTCAGACTGTCCAACATCTGATGATAACTTTTAAATAGAGTTTTTAAAATTTGTTGGTAATTAGTTTCAGTATGTGAAGTCTGCAAACTGAGTAAAAAATGAATTGGACACCATCCAGGTTGTGAGCTCGTCAGATTGAATGTGTTGATTTTCATATGTGATGGCCTCAGTTACCCCTGGACATAAAACTTAAGGTCAGTCAAGAGTGTTATTAAGAACAAATGTCTGTTCTATATGTCTTGAGCCATCAGTAGTATAAATACACCTGGAAAGACCAATCCCAGGGAGTGCCAGTTAATGTTTAAGAAACAATGGGCCAAGTTAATTTTTGAAAAAAAATCAGAATGCTATTATTGAGGAGTCTGATCTTCTGACTAATAAAATTGCCTGGGTTTCAGTTTTCTTTTTTTTCCCTTTTCTTTTTTTATTTATTTAGAGCCATTAAGAGCTGCTTAAGATAACAGTAAAATCCCTTAAGTATAAACAAAAGTGGGATGCCAAAGTTGTTGCGCTGTGCCATTCAGATAGTGGGTTTATTAACAAATGTTTACAAAGTCTGTCTTTCCTTATGTAATTTTCCTTTTAGCTTTAATTGGGAATTTACCTTCTAGGTCCCCTGATGTGGTTCTTCTGAATGCAGGTCCTCTGTAAACGTTAATGGGAATTTTGTTGTTGCCAACATACATCTCCACGCAGCTGAAAGCTGTGGCTTTTCTTCCTTTTTATTCTCTCTGGAGGAGCTGGCTGTCCAACTCCTTTTCCATGTCTTTGCAGGTCACAAGCAAAAGAAACGTTAGTTATTAGCGGGAAATTATGTAGACACCTTACATTTCAATTCCTTCTTGTTTCCTCACCCTCCTTGGCTTGATAGCCAAGCAGGAAACTCCAAGCTATTTTGTCCACCACATGGATGCCTAGATGCTCTTGTCTACCTTGACTTTCACAAAGACTTCTGCTCTGCTGGAACAGTAGCTCTGGGGCTGCTGCCTGCCCTGGACCCTGTTGCACCTCCGCCCTGATGCCGGGTGTGGACGAGGATCCGTCCCGTTCCATGTGCGCATGGCATCTTCTGTGCTCATGGGCGGCCGGCCCAAACCCCTGGGTGATTTCACTGCCTTTCCTAGGTAAAAGCAGAAGCTGTGAGGATGTGCTAAGTGGAACTGCTGATGAGATTGTGCAGCACTGATTTCACACTCATCATGAAACAGGCTGTTTAGCAGGTAGAAGTATTTCAGGATGCATAATGTTGTCTTTACATTATTTTGTGAGGGCATTTCCCCATTATAGTTTTTCATAAGATACTGCTGTTGGCACTGTCTGAAACAAGACACGGGCCTAATTCAGCCTTTGATCTGACCTGACTGCTCCTGTGTGTTTAAATATCCTTTTTTGATCACATGCCTGATAAAACACTATTTTTGTTCACACATTAACTGTCTGGAAGTGACACTGCCTCTTGCAATGGCAGTGCACACCGACGATCAGATTATTTTGTTACATCATTATTTGTTGTTTTAGAACTCTATAAATACTGTGGAGTTAAATATATTATTTTTAAATGTCACGTGGGAGTCTCATGCTAGGCAAGGTACTTTCTGGGCAAGGCACTGCCCATGGATGCAGTGAAAAACTCTTGTCTTGCTCCTAAGAGCTTGTGGGGTTAGTTTAAGACTAGTACCCCAGGCAGACAAAACTCACTGTTTTTTTAAAGGTTTGGGTAAATTATTGCTTGGACTGTGAGAGCCAGATCTGTGCAGCTATGTTGCCACCATCTCTGTGACCCACTGGGGAGTTTTGCTTCTGTTCCATTGGAGAGAGAATGGCTCCAAACAGCCAAAGACCATGAAGAAAAGTAATGTTATAGCACTGAAAGTAATCCTCAGCTAATGTGTCCTTGTCCACTGACTTCTAATATCATGACTGAAATGTGTATTTTTCGTTTTTAAGAAATTCATGTAAGCTTTCCAGCATTTTCCAAGAGCTCCTCTATTATATCAGTGCTTAGATCGTGGACAAATTTCAAAATTTTGTTTGAAAGATAGGATCAACGCCAAATATTCCTATTGTAACACTTGGAGCCAGACTGTCACAAGGCTCTTGTACCCAGGATGCTCACACTTGTTAGGAAATAAAGGAAAACATTTTGCTGAAAGAAACATTCTGAAAAGCAGTCCCCCAATGTTCATGAGAGGTGGTCCTTGTGTAATGATGCCCTTGCATAAAGATGGTAGTTACAGTGGATGCCCTTCCCAGATCCTTCCACATACGATGCCTTTTGATCCTGCTCAGGATGTTTGCTTGGGATGTTTTGTTTAATGTCTGAGATTCTGGTATTTGGTGATTACAGACAGTTTATATTACTGTTCACTCCTTCAGGTCCTAGGAGCACCTTGCAGGTGCTGGTGATGGCATTTATCTGACCACAGATGCCTGCTGTGTAAGGTGTCTGAGTCATCAGGAAGTGGGCAGCTGAGACAAGTAAGTTTTATTGTAAAACCACTCCCTTTCGTACCAAATGTAGAGACTCAGGGAGCTAACTAGACCACAGTTTTTTCTCATGCTCCTTCTTCCTTCTCCCCCATAATGCATTTTCTTCTTTTTTTCAGATACCTATTTGTTTTTTACTTATTACCACCCTTTGCCTATTCCTCTTTCACTTTATGCATATCTTTTTCCCCTTTAGGAGCAGTCAAGTCAGCAGCACAGGTGGCTGGGGAAGCCCTGGATGCTTCTGTAAAACACCCTGCAGGGTAGGAAACAGCTGGCGCATATTTTAATGTTGGGCTGGTGGAGCTGGGCAGCACGGGCCTGGCCCTGAGCTGTCTCTGGCTGAAGAGAAAAAGCACTGCATCAGGGTAGTCCCACTGCCACCTTGTGATAAAGTCACTTGGTCCTTGATTGCTGGAATAAGGCAGTAATAACCAAAGAAGAATGCTTGCTTGTAGCTTTCCGCAGCCCCATCGTATACTGGTGTAAAAGGGCCCTCTCTTTTAAAAGCCACTTTCCAGTCACTAAGTGGAAAAATACTGAATAAAGTCCACAGTAAAACAGCGGTTGGCTTCAGTGTAAAAGATTTCATTCCTACACTTATGTGTGTTGGCTAAATGTAATGTAGCATCTGGTATGTAAAACAATTATGACAATTCACATATTTTGAAATGGTCATTACTGTAAATGGAGTCATTGGAAAAGATGTTAGGATAAAATGAAGAGAAAAGCAGTTGTGCCTACATTTAGAAAAAAATACACACCAGGCTGATAATATGGGCAATCCAGAGGATAGAGAGAAATCGTAACTGGAAGACCTACCACAGCTTTTTACTGTGGGGTGAACAAGCAGAGCTCCTTCCTCTGCTTTCTGTAGTGGCATGTCCTTGACGGAGAAGAAAAATGGCTTTCCAAATGCTCTTCTTGCCTTAGCAGTCCCCATGACTTCAGCTGTTGGGGTGTCATGGAGCATCTTCCCTAATGAATGCTGGTGGCTCCAGGGTAGGCATGCTACGTGTGTAAGATACTGAGGGTGGTCCATTGTTGTATCTCAATGAACTGTTTCAAGTACTGTGGGCAGTTTTCATTGCTTCCAATAAAATGGCATGTAGGATTGAGGGAGATTTTTGACAGACCACAGGCATCTTGCCTATGCTTTTACGATTATGGTCCAGCATTTTGACTTCATAGGCTATGTCCTGATGACCTTAGTTACGATCCGTATTTATTGCTGGCAGAGAGTTAGACTCCTTTCCATTAAACTAGATAGTGTTGTATCTGTTTACAGGGGATATGAATTTTGCTTCAGATATCTTTAACCCACTTAACTTGTTTAAATTTTCAAGAGTGAGTCCTGACTTGATGGAGTTTCAGGTAGTTCTTATGTTGTAAAATAGCTTGAAAGAGGGACATTTGTGTTCACTGTATTACCATGAAGAGTTAGGGTATTTTAAACATCCTTTTTCCCTTTGCCAAGGTTGAGACAGAATCCCACAGTTACATTCTTGGTGAGTTAGATGCTTTAATGACAGAAAGCTCTATAATGTAGCATTTCTAAGAACAGGAAGGATGCGTTGAAAGTGGTGGATCCGCACAGTCACAGAGGTTGCTCCAAGAACTGCCCAAAGCCGTTGCAGCTGGAAGTCTTCCCAGATGAAAACAACCATTTCCAGACTTTTAGCTGAGATCTGTCTTCTTAGCTCCCAAGTCCTGTATGACATTAAAAGAAAGCAAGACTTTGGTTCCCAAAACTTTGGAGAGTCTCCCATTGCATGTACAGACATAAAGTTGATACCATCATGCAGTTTTCCTGGCTGCTGGATCAAATGCTCCCTCTTGAATGTCAGCCAGTCTGTGAGGCAACAAAGACAGTCTCCCTGTCAGCCAGGTTGCACAAGAGGATGATATCAGGGTGGGTTGCCTTGGGTTTGCTAGCACTGGAGTAGCTTCCCAGGGCTGAACTTTGGCCCCATGCCACACACATGGAAGCACTGCTACAGCTGGGTAAACTGAGCTGCCTTTCATGATTCTTCCTGGGACTGTGGATCTCCTGTGGCAGAGTGGAAGGGACCAGCAGAGGCAGTAAACTGTCCCACTGCTCCAGCTGCCTTGCCTGCAGGCTGCCTGTGTAGCTTTCCTGGAGAAAGCATGGCATGGAGGTGATGTGTCCTAAGTAGTACCTATGATGGCATGTATACTTGGGTGCTTGTGTGCCCAAAATGTTGCACCCATGCAGTCTGAGCTGTTTCGTTCTAGCTGCAGGAGTGGGGACAAACACTCTTGTGAGTTGGACAAGCATCCCTCTCTTAACTGGATCCCACAGTCTGCTATGATAATGCCCTGTGGTATGGTCCCTAGACTATCTTGCTCGACCTGCTTCATTCAAAGAGTGGGTAAGGCACCCGTCTGGAGAACTATAGACTGTCAAGGACCTTCATTATTGAAATTGGGGCCTATGATTCATCCAAGTCAGTGGGAGACATATCTGTGATGTGAATGGGAAGAGGATGTAAATTTTTGTGGATGAGTAATGAGATGGCTCTACCATTACTTGTAGCTTTGGTGCAGATAGAAATTGGAGTGCTGCTGAAGTTGGACTAAGCCACCAGCCTACAGGCTTCCTGCAGAAATACCAATGGAGAGTTGTAGATGTAGGATCTGGCTGTGGAGTAAATGGTTATATACGGGAGAGCACTGGAAAGCATGAAGACTAAATGAAAAGGCCTTGTTTCCTAGAGATGGGCTTACATGCAGTCCTCTCTGTGCAGGTGCTCCTCTTCCAGAATAAAACTACCCAGTGTTGAATGAGTTAATATGAGCAATGGCTTAGGCTGCCTTTTGCCGTGCTCTGGGGTAGTGGCTGTACACTGCAGAAAGCCTTACAAAACAGAAAGAGGAAAGATGTCATTTCAAGTCAGGCTGTGTTGACTCATAGGAGACATGCTGAAGGTTATGGATATATGTTAAGCAGGTATTAAATAGCTCTTGCTTTATAAGTATCATTTACAAAAGCAAGTATCCTTCAGGCGCCAGAGTATATATAAGAATGTGAGTTAATTAGAGTCTGCATTTTCAAAGTGGCGGAACAACAGGATTTAGATCAGAAAAACTGCAAATAAGTTTACTGGTGATATGAAATCCAGTGACTTCTGTAAAACTTCCTGGCTTCGTGCCTTGCTTTTTCTTCCCCCTCACTGCTTTCTGCAGTTGTTTCCCTTGGACTCAGTGCAGTGGGTTGTGATGTGTGTGGCCCCGGAGAGAAGCGGCGCAGCCCTGCTCCCCACGGGCCGCTGTGCAGGTTCACCGCTGGTGGGGACACACCACAGCAGTACTCTGAGGCACTCAGTCACTTGTTTTGCAGGGAAATGCAAGCTGGCAGGAGGAAGAGCCAAACCACAGGCTAAACGGGCTCAGTGGAGAATTTCATGGCCTGCAAAGTGACCAGGCTAATCCTGGAAAGCTGCAGCCACTATCATGGCACCTGACACAGCAGCACAGCCGGCCTCCTCTGCTTTACCAGATTTCCATGCTCACATCGCCGTCTTTCTAAACATGGCACAGATTTTTTCCTTTCTCAGGCTTAAGGATGGGGGGAGGGTGGGGGCAATGGAAAAAAATCTACATTAAAACCTTCCCAAAACCAGTCTGAAAATTTAGAGGTTCCCTTGCAAAAGGATGGGGGCCCTCACACCAGGAGAGTCTTCCAGGTTATAGGTGCTGTGACTTTGCAGTGTGAGCAGCCTCGTGGTGCATTCAGAAACGCTCGCCTGACTAACATATTGCTTACATTTGCTGACTCACTCTTGCACTGCCTTTTCTTTCTTGTTCCCTGGATGTGTTGATTTTTATCTCTGTTACTAGGGCTGTGCCCCAGACACTGTATAATCAGCGTGTTTGTGTTTGGCTCCTGTGTCGGTGGGAGGTATTTACATTTGAATACAAACGTTAATATTCACCCGCAAGTGAATAGCAGCAACAAAATACAGGGGTCTGAAGCCCCCTGGTATGGGAGGGAGGGCAGGGACACGCTGCTCTTGGGCAGGGCCATCCCCAGCATCACTGCCTGGCATTTTGCACCACCACCTGCATTCAGTCTTGCTGTCTCTTCAAGCCCTGCTCCCCCACACTGTTTTGGACAATGAATTTAAATCACAGAATATTCAGAGCTGGAATGGACCCGTAAGGATCATCAAGTCCAACTCTTTAATGAATGGGCTGTAGGCAGCTTCGTGTTTTCACCTGCAGTAGACGCTAACACAGGCAGCCTGTGTCTAAAAGCCCTTTCTAAGTGGGAGTTGTACATGGGCATGGCTAAGAACCTCGGCAGAGCTGCTGGGTCCCCACTGTCCTGCTTTTTTAGGAGAAGTATGGGTGCTTAACACCCACCCTGGTTGTAGGGTTCTCCTGGAAAGGGCTTCGTCTGGCTGCTCTTCACCAGCTGTGCTGCAGCAGCCCTGCATCCTCACAGCCCAGCGTGCTTTCCCTCTTTGATCTCTCACCCAGAGCCATTAAGTGTCCTTTTCTCTTGCCACTTCAAAGAGTGCCTGTTCTTGATATGCAATGTTCATGTACTTCTGGAGGTACAGCTCGTTTCTGACATGTCTTCTCAAATACCAGTGATCCTAAGTGATAGTCCTAAAATGTTTGAGGGTCCAGGTTAGTATGCAAGAAAAATTATGTCTTCAAGTTTTTGCCCTTTAAAGTCCAGGCTCCTAAACTTTTTGTATGAGTAGCACAGATGGTTGCAACTCTCTTGTCTTTTCAATGGCTTCTGAACAAGCCACCATTTATTTTTCTTGTCTAGCTTGTTTAGGTCTAGTTTGAAGCCCATCTCATTAAGTTGCCATCACATAATGCTCCTTTCTCTTGTTTTAATCAGATGATGTCCAATACATTCACAGCAGTCCTCATGCAAGGAATGACACTGCATGGCCAATTACCAGGGAACTAATTAGCAGACAGCTTCTTCCTCATGGTTCAAAGAGCATTATGTACACGTTCCCATGAGATCATACCACACAGCATCACCTTGCAGCAGCATTGCTGTAAACGAAACATGCTGTTTGCCTCTCTGCCTTCTCCTTCCCGTTCACCACTTTGGTGTCAGTCTAGGTGCACAAAGACAGCACTCTCCAACATCATCAAGAGGAATCCAGCATCAGTGGTGCCTTCAAAACCCTCCCTGTGTTGAAACTACGGCCTCTCTGTGCTGGTTCTGCACAGCAGCGGCTGAACAGAAGCAGGCCTCTGAGTGCCTGGACACTTTGAGGAACTTCAGCCTGGAAAGGGCTGCCTTTTTGGTTCTTTTTAGGCATGATTGTTTTTCCCAAATTAAACAGTATTTATAGGATTTCTTACTGCAAGTTTCAGTATTCCAGATTCAGTGACATCAGTGATACTTAGCATTTGCAAACAGAAAATTCAGAAAAATCTTGGCATTTTTGATTGTGACTTTTGTAAGTGCTAGAGGGAATTAAACATGCAGCTTCTCTGCTGTCTTCTGTTAGCTGTTTCTTCATAGTGGAAAGGACTGTCAGCTTCTTGAATCAAGCTCTGAAAGCCCTCCAGGCATTTCAGTGGCAATGCTAAGGGCTTGTGCCCAGCTTTACTCACTTTAGGATTTACATTTTTGTCATTGATTCTGAATACATAATGGACCAAGTATATATTCAAACAATATCAGGACCATGTGTGCTTGTACACATACTTTTGTACACTTGTTAATGCATTTTTCCCAATCCCTTTGACAGCAGAATGCAGGCTACAGTCTGCTTTCACTTGGAGGGGCATGCAGTACACCTGAAATCCACTGCCACAGTGGTAGAAATACAGCCCTACCATCTGCCATGGACTTACCCAGGCTACACTGGAGCGGGATAAAGCTTTGGAACACCTGCAGTACATTGGTGATATCGTTGTGTGGGGCAATAAGGCAGAAGAGGTTTTTGAAAAAGGGAAGAAGATTGTCCAAATCCTTCTGAAAGCCACTTGTTTTTACTGAGTCTCAAAAGCGATGCCTGTCACCATGAACCCATAGAGTGAGAACTGAATGATGAGCAGAGCTTTTGTTTTACATTAAATTAGTCCATCTTCTCTATCCCAGCTTCCTCTGAATTTGTGTTACACTTTCTGGCAAAGAGCATCTGGCATGACCTATTTGTAAGTCATACATTTAGATTTATTTGCCCAAGTGAACAGAAACCAGTTCCAGAACAGACACCAATATGAGAGTTTTAATAAAGATGCCTTATCTTTATCAGTTGGTGGTAGCACATATCCTGGCAAGGTCTGCTCTACTGAAATATTTCTTCATTTCTGTTGCCTAAGCTTTTTCTTCAGCGTGACACACTCTCACAGGACTGGGTGAGCAGTGGTGCTGGAACAGATGAACTTTTCTCCACCTCCAAACTGCAGCACCTGCTCCCAGTAGCATTTTATGTTCCCTTGTGCAGCTGGATGATGAATTTCTGGGATGAAAAGCTGCTTCAATGCAGTTTAAAATGGAAACCAGGACTTTGCCACCCAGCTTTCAAATTCCCTCTTTTAGAGAGTCAAGGAGAAGGCTTTGTTGCCTTACCAGAGTACCCTGCAGGCTGGAAACCCTAAGCCTGCTCCCACCCTGGTTGGCCTCTAAACTGCTAACTCTTCAGCATTGTGCCATATCTCCTCCCCAGCCCTAAGATGGCCGCTTGGGTTTTTCTGTCAGATAAAGAAAGAGATTGGTACCTCTGGAAGGTGCTTTAGGCTGCAGGCAGAGTCAAGGAAATACCCATATATTAGTTATATGGATAGTTAGATCAGATTTCCCAGCTGTTTATTTTACAAGCATGTTGAGACACCTTAATACAGTTAGAGATTATTAAGTCCAAGTTGTTAATTTTAATGATTTTAATAGACCTTTAGCATTCCTGTTTAATCCAGTACTGCTTATTGGCCTACACTGTATATTGATACTTTTTAAAGATTCAGATTTGGCAGCTCTCTGAAAGAGTACTTGTATTTCCCAGATACTTGGATGAATTTCTTTCTGCTGCTGTTAACCAACATAGACTTCAAATCTGCATTTGGACTAAAATTTAAAGCCATCCGCAGAAAGGAGCCTGATGCTGTTGTTGTAAGCAGCATCACTGGCTGATTTTGAAAATGGTGCCTGTATGTGTCTGCCAGGCAGAGGCATTGGGTGGAAGGCTGATTGAGAGAGAAAGAAACAGATTTGGTTTGGTTCAAATGAGGCATAAAACGTTGTACCAGCCAAGGAGGTCTGAGAAGCTGCCCAACAGACCATGCGACCTGGTTCACTGAAGTGAAACCTAGCACAAGATGCCTTCAGCCCTCTTCAGATTCCCTGGGAGAAACATCCTGCTGGCTAGAGCACAACAGAATAAGTATCAGCCAACACTTTTTTCTGTGTTGTTTGGACATCTTTTCTTTAGGCTTAAAAGTGTTTCTCCACTAATTCAATTTTAAGTTTCAAAGTTTCTAGACTACATTAGCATTTAATCTGCCTTCTACTAGCTGGCAACTTCTATCCTGATTTGCAGTGATTAAAAAGTAATCTGGGTAGGATTTGGTGGTACTTGAGGATTCAGGCATTTTGATCTTTTAAATCAGGTTTTAAACTAAATGCACATTACATTTACACCTTATTTTAAAAAAATAGAACCAGTGTTTTGTTTTTAATGTAAGGACTATTGATGATTTTCTGATTTACTCAGAATTGTATAACCACAATTGTAGCCACACAGTGAGGGAGTGCTTTTCATTTGACTGTTCATCTTTTCAAAGGGGCATCTTTTGTGGCCGGTATCAGAGAAGTACAAAAGCAGTTTTTAAGTCTTTACCTGTGGCTGCTACATTTTTGCTATTGTGTTTCAGGAAGCAAACCCAGCCCTGCCATGCTTTACTGAGACGGAGCTTCCACTAATGCCGTAGGACAAGCTTTTTCTATACCATGAGCCACCATAAAAGAATGCTTACTCAAAAAGAGAAGAGACTCAAAGCTATATAAATAAATGTTTCTCTTACAGAGATTATCCCTATGTGACTTCCCTAAATATTTTGTCAAGCTTTTCTGTCTCTTGTTTTCTTTAGTGTATGTTGGGACTACATGTCTGCTGACTTTCCTTGGATCAGCCTTCATTGTTTAATAACTTGAGGTAATGTGTGCAAATCCTGGAATTTATATATTTGACTGATTTATTGGTAAATCCATTTCAGTGTCTGTTTAAATCTGCTTGAGTCTTAAGCAGTGATGATGTTGATATCCTACGGATGTATTGCAGGCATATTCCAGGTACTTGCACGTGACAAATTTTGTTTAATTATGACAGATTACCAAGGGGGAGGGCTGATTTGGGTACATGACATGGACCTGTTGGAGTGAGTCCAGATGAGGCCGTGAAGATGATGAGAGGACTGGAACACGTCTCCTATGGGAACAGGTTGCAAGAATTTGATTTGTTCATCCTGGAGAAGAGAAGGCTCTGGGGAGACTTTAGAGAAGCTTTCCAGTACCCAAAGGGGGCTACAAGAGAGCTGGAGAGGGACATTTGACAAAGTCATATAGTGGTAGGACAAGGGGTTATGGCTTTAAAATGAGTGTAGATTTAGATAGGATGTAAGGAAGAAATTCTTTACTGTGGGGGTGATGAGGCACTGGAACACGTTGCCCAGAGAAGCTGTGGATGCTCCATCCCTGGAAGTGTTCAGCGCTAGGTTGGAGGGGGCTTTGAGTTACCAGGTCTAGCGGAACCTGTCCCTGCCCACAGCAGGGGGCTTGGAAATAGATGATCTTTAAGGTCTCTACCGACACAAACCATTCTGTGACTCTGATTTTCTGTAAGTACACCATAATTAGTATTCGTCTACATTCCTCCTGGCTGCTTATTAGTTCACGAAGGGCTACACAGCACTTTCACTGGTTAAATTCAGTGATTAAGCAGGTATGAAGAAACCAATCTAACCAAAGCTGTAGTCTTTGGTTCCTAGTGTCAGTGCTTTGTCCGTATGACGTTAATGGCTTGCCTCTCATTTCTTCATGTTATGATCTGTTTAGCTTAAGATATCTTTTAATCTTTGGCTTGTAAGCAGAAGCAATAAACACTTCTGTAATGTGCTGAGGGCTTTGTAGAGAGAGGAGTCTGTTGTGCCATTAGGTAACCATAGAGTGAAATAGCTTATCCCAGTAGATACTGAAATATATTTAAATGGTGATCCTATTTCTAACCCAGGTTAGGCAAATAACTGTATTTGGACTCCTCACCAGAGGTTAGTGTGTTATCCAGTAGGCTGCAGTCACACTAATGTCAAATATTGTTTTATTACCCTTGTGTAGAAAATAGTGGCATCCTTGAGTAACATCATGGAGTGTCTCAATTTTATGGCACTGCTCAAAAGCGAATGTAATGAGCACTGTTTTGTAAAGACTTATTGTACCTGTATTCACTGACACATGGGGATAACCCCTGTTTCCATTTCACTGTGCATGGTGTGTACTCTTGTGTACATCATCATTGCATTTTACTTGGTACCAGCCTAGACTGTGGTCTTGCATGGGATAGTACCCTTTCTCTCACTCTGGGAGCTGCTTCCAGTTCACCTCAGGGTGAAGATGCAGCAAATCTGCACGCACAAAGTGAAAGATTCAGGCCCAGGTTTCAACTATATTAGAATTTTTGAATATTGAAAATCTTTCATTTTGATTCTTATTAATTTCCTACAGTGAATATGAACTAGGTCTAAAATCCCAACATGCTATACATTTTTAAGTTCATATAAGTTAATTTCATTGAATTCAGAGAAGGTTTAAAACCTTTTAGGGTTGCTTTTTCCAAGTGAAATATAGAACAATTCTGTTACTGTTCTTTTGTATATAATTCCATTCTGTGACTTCTCCAGTTATGTACAGTACATTTTTGGTATTGCTTGGGTAACATTCCCAAGTCTGATAAGAGGTTAATTTAGAAGACCTAATTCTTAAACTTCTGTCATTTTAGCAATATGGTCTGGAATACATTAGCAGAGTTTTCAGCATTATAAATCAGTTGTCTTCTGCAAGTAGATTCATAAGTCAGAACCAAGTTTTAAGTCAAGTAAGTAGGAAATAAAGTATCAAGTACAGACTTGCAGAATCAAAAAGTACAAAGGTTTAAGCAAAAAAAGCACAGGTTTTAATGAGATGTAATGTTCTTACCTTGCAGAAAAAGCTCTCCGAAGAAAGATCACTGTTGTCTTTAGGTTACTCTCTAGAGTCCTGTTTTTTTCTACTAACAGCTAATCTCTAATATAATTGCTCTTCAGTTATAAAATAATAATTTTGCTTGAGACACCAAGACTCTCTTCTCTTATTTAGTATTTCTTCTTTTTGCTCTTCATAGGTGGGACCATAATAACTGTCCTACTATTCAATAGACGTAGCAGACCAAATACAGGCACAGTGGTGTTTTGCCAACTTTTTGACAGATCAAATAAGGCAAAATCAGGTAGCCAAATTCCTGAGAGCATTGAAACTTCAATATGTGGGAATCTGGATGCTCAGCATGGGACTTCATATTGGAGTTAACTGTGGAGACAGACTCTGTATTTAAATGGTGATCTTTCAGAAGATGATAAAATAATACCTTAGCTTTTACATAAGCTATTCCTCAGTAACAAAGGTGAGGCAAGAACCTGCACAGGTTGGTGTGACTAGACTAGAGTGTCCAATACAGAATGACAATAATGCTGTTCCTTACTACCTATTATCAGTAGAAGAATGATGGACAGCCCCAGCTGCAAACTCATGGAGACACTGCATTCTCTTTCCCCATTCCCATGCTTGCAGAACTGTGCAGAGATCCATCTGTTCTTCTCTGCACTTCAGTGTCTATGTGGGGAGAGAAAAATCACAGGTTTGCAATGTTTTTAGGCTCAGTCACAGTCTTCACAGAAGGCAAATTTTGAAGTCATTTTAGAAGATCATAATGAATGAATCAGCTAGCCCTGTACTTTTCAGTTGTTAAAATGATTACATAATTCTATATTAGATTTAGTTCAATTCACTATAGTTTAGGCAGTTAAAATAGCAGGGAAATAAGTAGGAAGACTGGAGAGTGAGTCCAGGAGAAAAAAAAAAATTACCAAAACCTGGTCAGCATCTCAAAGGCTTAAAAAAATAGCTTATTTGCAAGGAACTTCAAGATGCCATTTCCTGTAAGGCCAAAAGGAATTTGCTGTATTCTGTCTAATCTTTTTCGATCACTCCTTACAGCTCCAAAGTATAAAGGTGGCTAAGCCTGAATTTGCTTAATGATCAGTAGAAAAGGGCCTTGTATTTTTAAACCTCTTCCTTTCAGTCCAGGATGGAGAGAATTAGAAAGAGAAGAAGAGAACAACCTATGAAGCAGGACCTTTCTTTACAGACCTGATTAACCTGGGGAGCTCTTAGCAATTATGGGGTTTGCCTTTATAGGGTCTCTTCAATGCCAGGTTTCATGTAAACAGAACACAATTGGAGAAGAAATACAGCACTCTATTTCCATTGCATTTCCTGTGCAAGGCTGTGGGCTGAGCCATTTGGGAATTTCCCCTTAATTGCACCCTTGGTTGTGAGAGGTGTGTTGATTGATCTTCAACAGGGCCCAAGTTCTGGATCCTACACTTCATCCACAACAATGCCAGGCAGTGCTACAGGCTGGGAGGAAGAGAGGTGGGAAAGTGGCCCAGTGGAAAATCACCTGGAGGTCCTGGTCAACAGCCAGCTGAACACGAGCAGCATGTGCCCAGGTGGCCAAAAAGGCCAGTGGCATCCTGGCTTGTACCAGCAACAGTGGGGCCAGTGGGAACGGGGCAGTAATGAAGCCACACTTCAAGTACTGTGTCCAATTCTGGGCCCCTCACTGCAAGAAAGATACTGAGGTGCTGGAGCAAGTTCAGAGAAAGGCAGTGGAGCTGGTGAAGGATCTGGAGAGTTAAACCCTATGAGGAGCGGCTGAGGGAGCTGAAGTTGTTTAGTCTGGAGAAAAGGGGGCTCAGGGGGACCTTATCACTCCCTTTTACAATTACCTGAACAGAGGGTGTAGCCTCGTGGGGATTGGCCTCTTCTCCCAGGCAACAAGTGACAGTTCAAGAGGTCCTTCATTCCATGGTCTTTCAAAGGCTGAACTTCATGATCCCAGAGGTTTTTTCCAACCTAACCGATTCTGTGATTCTATGGCTGATTTTACCTCACACACCTGCCTACACGCTCACCTGCTTGGAAATGATTAAGGCAAATTGCCTTGTGTAATGAAAGGTGTTTCAGCTCAGTTTGCTATCTAAAAAAACTGAGGGCTGAATTCAGTCCTCAGTTACGCAAGAGGAGTTGCAGAGAGATTGTGACCTTCTTGCCAGCCGTGGGAGGAAGAGCATGGTATGAGCTTGGCACCGTCCTCCCTTCAGGCATTCCCAGAGAAATATCGTCATGATTATGACTTCTGCTGGTCGCAGGTAGCCACGCTGGTTGGGGAATGCGCCCCTGCGCTTTGGTCACACATGAAGTTGTGTGTGTTGCACAAATAAACATTACCATGTATAATCCTCTGACTTCTGTGGGATGAGCTGCACCACTTGCCTTGGGGCTTCCTGTTTGTTGTCATGTTGCGGTAGTAATAGTAATGACGTAACTTCAAATCAGAAGAGGAAGAGACCATCTGAGGCAGGCAAGTCATTTGAAAGTTTAGTAAGTGCCAGCAAAATGAAACTAGGACATAGGGGTATCCATAACCCCCTGAAAGTTCAAGGAATTTGTGCATAATTAATAGCAGTAACCAAAGCAGAGCAGCAGGTAAACATTGGTCTTGGCTTTGTTTTAGCAACTGCTTGGTATGTTCATTTTCTTGACTGAAAAGGAGCAAGACCAGAGGCAGGTTTCAATGCTACCAAACTCTGCTTGATGCCACTGGTAAGCTTTATCACTGTTGAAAATCTCAGTATTGTATTGTTCTTTCATTTGGCTTCAGAGATGCATCAGTTTTGAGGCATCCAAAGGAGGAATTTGACTGCATATACACAAGCCTAAAAGCTTCTAGAATTGCCCAAGATGACTAAGATCTTTCCAGATTTCTCTAGTGCTAATTCAGAGGAAGGTGCAGGCAGTTGTTCTCAAAGTGCCCCTGTAAGTCTGCAATTAAAAACTACAGGTTTTTGTGATACTTGCTGGATTATTCATTTGGATTATCCAGAACAGGTAGCTGTGCTGTAGGGATGGATGCATGCATGCATGCAAACTTCTGAAAGACAGTTTTTACAGAGAAACAATGAAATGACACAGTATGGGGATTACTGCCAAAAAATGCTTTAAGACACAGGAAGGTAAATAAAAAATAAATACATCTTCAAACCTAAAAGAAATTTTTTAATGTTTGTTTGTTTGTTTGTTTGTTTGTTTGGCTGGTGATACATGCACTCTTTGGTAGGATGATTTTTCGTGGTGTGATTGAGATGTGTGTGAAGATCACTGGTTGGATTAGAAGTTTCTGTGTGAAGTGCCACTTGGCTTCTGCCCCCTAAGTTTTCATTAAAAAGCACTTTATGATCATCCAACACGAAGGATGAGATTGGATTGATAATATATCCATACCTATAGAAAAGAATGCCTTTTGAATCTATGCACATGATGAGGAATTTTTTTTTTTACATAGTTGTATTTGGAAGGATGGTATTTAAATTACAGACTAGAATAATTACAGGAAAACAAACCATTATATTCATGCATCTTACGTTTTAGAAGTTCAGTTTCTTAAATGTATTTGCTGAATAAATGTCACCTTGCTGGAACTTGCACAACCAGGTGGTTAGTTCACTTGCACAATCAAGAGCAGTCCAAACAGGCAAGAGGGCAAAGATAAACTTGGTTTTGTAATGATAACACCAAAGGCCTTTATTTTTGTGCAATTAAAATTTCACCTCAAAATTGCGTAGTGTGTTGTTTGCAAAGCATTTCCTTTGATTCTTCAGCCCTCTTATCCCAAGAAAGATATGTAAAACGTGTTAAACTGAGCTGCTGTGGTGCTCTTCTGATGAGGCAGTGGTTAAGGTCTTAGGTGGTGCTTTTAGTTGTAGCCATCCTAAGTTTGTCTGCTTTCATATTTCTTCCCAAGGGCTAAGAATGACCTCCAGTGAAACATCTGTGGGTAGCTTAACCATTTTGCAGTTAGTCTTGCGCCTCTCGGCCTCTGAGTGCTTTGGTGTTTGTTTTTTATAGCAAGAGGGAGGAAATCCCAGCTTTTCTTGATTATTTTTAACCTTTGGTGGAGTGCCTTGTAGAGAAATCAAGTGCACACAGCCAGTGTTTAATGGTACATCCAGTGTGCTTGAGGGTCCTGTGATTTCACACAGCTCTTTTGGAGGATGTGCCGGTGCATCAGCTGGTGCTGTTATAGACAGGTCAGATTTTTCCTTCCACAGGACATGCTCGAGTCAATGTCCAAATATGGAATAAAGGCAAAAAAATTGTTTTGGATATTGAAAAAAAAAAAATTATGCATGTATCTAACTTTGACAGTATTACTGCAAAGATGGAAAAGTTGTGAAAGAGCTTGCAGATGATTCAAGGGCCACAGAAGATGCCCTCTAAGGAAAAATTTAAGTATTTATCTGATGATTTTATCCAAAATTGTCACATTAGTGCCAGAAAGGAAAGAAAATACTGAGCACTGAAGAGTTCTTCCATCTTGTAAATGGAGGATGAACAAGGGTCTGTGCTGAGAGGTGAAGTCCTATGCACAGCATTTGTGGCTGGTAATAAGGCCGATTATGCATTGAAGCAAATTAGTAACCTACATAATGAGAGTACTGTAAAATGTTTTGGCACCTAGGAAAATTTTGTCCTTTCCTTAAGTGTTTCCTGTCAGTTCTTCTTGTGATAAGTCACATCTTTAGAAAAAGCATATAGTCTTATCAGTCTCTAGGAAGAAGCCTTTGATGTAGAATTTCTGGAATTTCAGCAGTGAAACAAGGTTCAGAAATTGTATTACTTTAACTGCCATTCGCAGTTCTTCATTTGTACCGTTTCATGTGTTACCAGTGTGGATGATGGCATTCTGGGACATAAGGCTCGTTGTCACATGAAGAGCTGCTGGAGACAAGATGCATCCCTTTCTTTACTCTTGCTCACTGTTGTTCACAGGATCAGCTTAAATGTATGTTCACCTGTAAAGTTTTATTACATTAGATTTATTTGTTGCTGTGGATGTAACAGTATTTAGAGATACCATAGCCTTTCATTTTTCACTGGATTATCACATTTGTTTACTTACACCTTTGACCAAATTATTCAGCCAGAAGGTGAAGCTAAAATGAGGAAAATGAGGAAGCTAAAAACACTGAGGCCACTGAACTTTGGTATGGGTAGCAAACAACTTTTTTCTCTGAAAGCAAAAAGTGTTGGCAGTGAGTAAAGTCAGGGGATGACAGAATTTTTGATCAAATACTGCTACTCAGAGTGGCCACTTGGGCTTCAGAAAATAAATTTTCAGATAAAATAGTACTAAATACTTGAAAAAAATTTATTAAACTCTCGTGAATTAAGTTTGCATCAACATGTAATTTTCTGCCTGATAGCTTGAACTGAATTGAATGCTGCCTCGTTGGTTTTTTTTTTCCATAAGGCACTAGTTCTGAGAATTTAATGGTAACAATTTAAAAGCATTGTTTGCTGGTTCCTTTGTGGGCAAACACAAAAGAAGTAGACTGGGGGCATCACATCTGAATGCTGTCTGCCATCACAGGTGTGATGGGCTGGGTCTGAGAAAGCAGTTTTGGGGTTGGTTCCAATTAAATGCCCTCTCCCCCCTATACTTCCCAATATCGGTATGCACACAGTGTATATAGAGGGTGTGTGTAGGTATTGCTTTTGCGCAGTGCAGGAGGCAGCTGTTCCAGATAGTAAATTTTGCAAGCTTATCTTTCCTAAATGCTTGTGTTAATAAAAAGCCCGTTATTGGCGTTTTCTGGAGCAGAGGCCGGACGGTTGATGGTGGGCAGCAGAGAGGAGCCTGTCTCTTATGTAAAAGATGTTTCCCTAGTCCAGCTGAGCTCCGGGCAGTCCCCGCGGGTGCTCTGATCTAGCAGCAAGTGACCTCGTGCTCTCTGCAGGGACACAGTGACTCAGTAGCAGACAGATCCCATATAAACACCATAGTGCTGATTGGAGAGTGCTTAAACGCAGCAGCCAACAGGGATTTGAACAGTGTCTGCACTTGAGAAAATGAATCAGAGGCAATGAAAAAAACCACCCTAAATGGCTGGAAATTAAAAAAACCCCAGCAACCGAAAACAAACCCCACACAACAACCGTAGCACACTGATCTGCTTATTGAGATACGTGCGTGTCTCTGTCTCTCTTTCTAGTAATCTTCTCCACTGTTACTTGATATGTCTGATTTTTGAAAGACTAGGATTGTTTTTTAATAAGAAAGTAACAAAAGCACTATGTTAATTACTCAATTGTTGTAGAAGCAGGCTGCTTATTTTAGTTTATTGTAGGAGTAAAATATGCAGTTAGGTCAGCAGAGACTAGCTAAGCCTTGTAAAGCTGCTTATGTTGTATTAGAGAACCTGTAAAGTAAGGGGAGGCTCATTATTTCTTCTTCAAAGTTATTTCAGGAATGTCACTGCGAAGTTCAGAAGATCCCACTTCAGAAGAATCCCAAATACGTGGAAAAAAAAAGAAATTATCATTGTGAACAGTAAAAAGATCTGTCAGTAGTACAACAGTGCCATACCTTGCCGTTTGAGGAAAAATATAAATACAGAATAAAGTGCCCCATTTCTAGAGAATCAAAGCTTTGTGTTCAAGCAGTGCTGTTAAAAGTGCACTTTCTTCCTGTCAAGTCACTGAATTGAGATTCAATTTTGCTACATCAAGGTAATTCTTCTGTTGCCTTTGCCTTGTAATATCAATATGTTTTGGAAGCTGCCATCCAATCTGTTTAGGATAAGTATGAAAGTCAATAAACAAATAATTTCATTGTGGCTGTAGTCAAGATGACAACACTGACTGGTTGTGTGGCTTCCTAGAGAAAAGCACTAGGTGCTCATCAAGACACCGCAGTGTGTCAAAGGTTTTTTTGGTTGAAGCCTTTTTTAGTGTTGAGGGTTTTACCTAGAAAGGTTGTCTGTGTGCAAGCAGGTGTTTATGCAAGGACCACAGTGGTGACTCCGTATCCCAGCTGGAGACGAACGAGTGACAGCACAGAGCAGCTGGGTTGTTACTGAAGGGTGCATGTGTAATTTAGGCGAAAGCCATGTTTGTTTATGTGGTGTCAGGTTTGGAGGGTTCTTAACTAATTAAAGAATTATTTGTTTGTATCTTAAAACATGACATTCATTACTCTGCTGCAATATTGGTGGGAAATCTGGAAATGGTGGGAAAAGAGTGTGAGCGCGCCAGTAACTGTGGAGTTAAGCCTGCACCATGTAATGTGAAAGTTTCCCTTTGAAACGTGCATGAAGTGAGATGTTTAATCTTGGATATCTACTGTGTCTCAAGGTTTTCAAAGTGACTAATGGTTATAATATCTCCCCGGGAGTTTCCTAGTCAGAAACACCTTATGATAGTCTGCAAAGGGTACTGAGCAGCTCTGCTCTGAAACAAGACTGGCTGCCAAGATCTTGGCATCTGAAAGCTGCAGGCATTTACAGTCACTATCCCCTGCGACATCTAAGACAACACTGCTCAAAAAGTTATTCTTGGCTCTTTCATGTATTGCCAATTGCTGAGGCTCAGTTATATATATGTAAATGTAAATATATGACAGTTTCCCAGTTAGAGCAGTGACTGGTTTTTACCCAAGCTGCAATCCTTTTTCTTAAAAAAAAAAAAAAAAAAAAAAAGCTATCTTATATGTTATGACTAAAAGCTAAGTCTTGATCATTAATTTTTAAAAATTGATGAAATAACAGCGCCTTGCAAGCATGTCATTTACCCTACATCTGCACACATGCACATTGGAAGACCGTAGCCTCTAACTGTGTTTGAAAGAGTGCTCTGATGATAGTGTAAAATCCATAGAGGACTGGGTTCCACTCGGAAGTTTTAATTTCATTTTTCGTGGCCAAAACAATGGTGAGGGTTTGTGAGATCTCGCATCATTAATCTCTTGCAGAAGATAGTCCAGTCCAAATAAAACTGTTATTAGGAGACTAAAGAAGGGGAAAGCTAAGGTAAGCTAGGGAATTGCAGGTATTGCACACACTTCCTATTTTGTCAAAATCAGTGCTTGAGGAGGGTGCTTGATCAGGATCCATTGCGTGTCTGTGTTGTTACTCTGTGTAAAGGCAAGAGTTAGATGGCAAGGTGAAGAAACGTGGTGCTGGAGGTATCATCCTCTTAGTGAGACACATGACCTCGGCCAAGCCCCTGTGCAGTCATAAGAGAAGGGTTGCCATCTTGAGTGCTTGTAATTTCTGTTTGAGTAATTATGTTGTGCCTACCCATCCTAAAGTTCCCCATGAAAACTTAGTAAGTCTCAGTTCATTTAAATCCTTAAGCAAATAATTTTGTTGCATGTCCACGTCACATTTTACTGTCTGTGAAGAGGTAGCAATATTTTTTAAGGCTTGCACTGGAATGCTGTCAGGGTGAATTTATTAATTTTGGTATGTGCTTATGTATGGGCTGAATTACATCAGTGCCAAACAGAAGAGTATAATTTTTTAAAGGAGTAGATACAGTATGTGTTGGCTACTGCTGAAAGTCGTGTGTATTTTGGTTTGCTGGACTGACAAGAGGGCACAATATATAGGATTAACATGGTTCACATCCCTAACTGCACTTCTGAACCTAATGAGTGACTAGCTAAACCTTAGACACAGTATGATCTTTTATGGCTTTAGTATTTATTTATTTTTCCTGTCCTCTTTACGAGTGTGCTAAAAGGAAACAATCTGTGACAGTAAGTCAGAGAGGCTAATTGTATCTTGCACAAAAAATCCACAAGCTTTTTCAACTCCAATTATTTCTCTTTCACCTTCATTGAATTCATTGCTGGTGAAAGATGCTGGGTGAAGTGTCCTAACGACTGAAATTTTCTGACCGTAGCTGTGTAAAAGTAGCAGTGACCTTCCTCGGCTTTGTGTTTCTGCTGAGAGGAAATGATAAGGCTGTTTCTTGCTAAGCATGGGCTTAATGCTACCAGCTCGTCTCGTGCAGATTATCAAATAGTCTTCAGGTAGTAATGACCTTTGGTCATGGTGGACATGCGCCAGATCTAAACTAGCAAACTGTAAAAGGATCTATATCCCATTACCAAGCCACTATCTGGTCCTACTCATTAACATTTTAGTGGCAAAAGTTCAAATGAATTATTTCATTAATAGTCATGAAACTAATTCCATTGAAGTGCATCTGTCAGTGGCAAAGACAGCTGACTTCTATGCATCTGGATAAATTCAGTCTGTGTTAGGAAATGTTACTGCTTCTAAATGAGAGAAGTACATTGCAAATCATGAAGGTGTATTAAAAAGGAGAATGTAGTTGTGTCCTATATGTGATGTGCTTAATGCTGCAGTTCCCTGATGCAGTCAGTTAATGAAGTGAATAATCAGAAGTGCACCTGAGTAGAGGCAGGGTCTTGGGCAATATTTTGTGCCTTATTTCCTCCCACAGACACCAAAAAGCCTGCAAGATTGTGGAGCAGGAGGGCTGACACTGACTTGGGTAAAACCAAAAGCAACCCAGTTATCAAGACTAGTTTGGGTATAGAGACCTGGGTATAATGAGAGTGAGTCAAGGAGGAGAGAGAAAGGGGAAGAAGTCTTAAATCTGTTCCTGCTAAGTTTTGCTGTTGGACAGCATTCCCCTACAGAAGGGACTCAAAAGCACAGGTAAGAGTGTGGCCAAGTCTATTTTGTAACACAGTCTTCTGTCCGTAAAATGGCACTGGCCAGTTCTGGGCTGAAGTAAAAAAGAGTGTGAGAAGAATGTGAGCAGTAATGAGGTTATGCAGGCATTTAAAGTAGATGACCACTTTGTATAGTAATTATGGCCTGAAGTCAGCTGCATTTACCAATGGTCCACTGTTAGGAAAAGTACCGTATATGGGTAGTTGTTACTGTGAATCTATCCATATTAACATGTCTTTATGTGTCTCATAATGCTGTGGCATTTTGCACAGGTGTGAGAAATGAGCGGAAAAAGATAGTTTTCCATCTTGGCTTTATTATCTCTGATTTTTGTGTTGTAAGCAGGCTCCAGCCAACAGTTCTGTTACGGGACATTGCAGGAGGTGGGGGTCTCCAAAGTTTTAAGAAGATGATACAGACATAGAAAATATATATTTATTTTACGTCTGGATAACTAAACCGAGATACTTAAAGTGACCTACAGGGAAGTTCATGAGGTGGTACTTTCATATGTAACATACATGCTGCATCCAGGGAGCTATTGTAAACCAAAGATGAAGCTCAGTTACTTTTGCTCCTGGTAAGTTCTGGTTTTATTTCTGTTCTTCAAACGTACTCTAGAGAAACCTGCACTAGAGTAAGTATAATGGAGTTGTACAATGCAGATTCACAATGCAGACAACCTGGCACCAGTGCGAATTAGTCTTGTAGCACCGCCACAAGTGCCAGTGAAATGAAGTGTAATGGGCTCAGCTGGGTTGTACAGGCCAAAAATTAATAGAAAGAGACAAATTGGGTTTTTTCTTCAGTGGAATGCAACTTGCTCTTACTTTGTATGCAATGTTCCTCAGCAGCCTGGAGACTTCTCAGTTTTTCTTGGGAAGAAAAACTAAGCTAAGCTGTAGTGGGACCGGGGATGATGCCACCTGTGTGCAGTGAGTGGGAGTCACACAAGGATGATGGCAAGGAAGCAGGAAGGCAAGCCTGCATTGATATCTGTCCCCTTCTGACTCCCAGCTAATGCCTGTTGTAAGGATGCAGAGGCTGTAAATGGCTTGAATTGACTCCTGCGGTTTGACCACAGCAGGAACATGGTCAGATGCGTAGTTCCGCCCTTGAGATACTTTTGTTTAACTCACTCTTGAAAGCTGGGCCACGTGAATTTTTAGATGAGAAATAGCTTTTTGAAATGTTTCTTTTTCACTTAGCAAGCAATATAGATAAAGTCAACACACCCATACAGGGAGGGATCAAGTCAGGAAAAGGCAGAATGAAACACTTTAGAGGTACTGCAAAGAACCCCAGGGAAGAGGAACAGATGTTCAACACACTTCTGCCTGTGAATAGGTCACACAGAAAGAGAGATCACTGAAAGCTGATCAGTCCCTTAAGAAAGGTTGCTTAATCAAGAAAAAGCATTGGGTAGGGACTTAAGGGACTAAGAAATAAAGTAAGATTGTTAAAGCTGTTGAGTTTTGCTGTCTGACTTAGGGGTGTCAAATGACAAAAACAGGGTCCGCCAATTAATACGCAATTTTTTCAAAGTGCTCTGAAATTTTAAGGACTTTTCCATTAATGCCCATAAGCTTGGACCAGACCTAAGTGTTTCTCTGGCAGTCAGAGAGAGGTGAAATCTTTTCTGGCTTCTGTGCAGTTTCACCATATATTTTGGCAGTGTTTGGCATCCTCTCTCTGTTATTTCCCACTGGGCCTGTGCAGATAAAAAGGACAGGATACAAATATGTTTTTTCTTTGACAGGCAGTAGAGCAGCTTTGCCTGCAGCATTTATGTTTGGCTTGGAGTAGCTGACCTGTGTTTCTCAGCTAGAAATCGGTGCTTTCTTCCAGTTTATGCTCTCAGCAAGGGTTGTTCCCTGCCCTCCCTTCCCAGTAAGTTGCACTAACTTAGGAGTGTGTCCAAAGAAGGTCAGTGAAGCTGGTGATGGGTCTATAGGGTAAGTCCCATGAGGAGTGGCTGAGGGAGCTGGGGTTGTTTAGCCTGAAGAACAGGAGACTCAGGGGTGACCTTATCACACTCTATAATGATGTGAAAGGAGGTTGCAGTGAGGTGAGATGAGGGAATCACAGAATGATTTGTCTTGGAGGGGACCACTGGAGATCATCTAGTCCAACGTCCCTGCTCAGGCAGGGTCTCTTAGCACATGTTACTCAGGGCTGTGTCCAGATGGCTTTTGAGTATCTTTTGAGACAAGACATTCTACAACCTCTCTGGGCAACCTGTTCCAGTGCTAAGTCACCCTCATAGTAAAGAAATTCTTTCTCAGATGGAACTTCCTCTGTTCCAGTTTCTGCCCATTGCCTCTCATCCTGCTGCTGGCACCACCAAGAGGAGTCTGGCTCCATCCTCTTTGCATCCTTCCCAAGTAACAAGTGATGGGACAAGAGGAAATGGCCTCAAGTTGCACCATGGGAGGTTTAGATTGGATATTAGGAAGAAATTTCTTCACAGGAAGGGTTGACAGGCACTAGAGCAGGCTGCAGGGGAATAGTTGAGTCACTGTCCTTGGTGGTTTTAAAAGTCATGTAGATGTCACACTTAGGGACATGGTTTAGAGGTGAACTTGGCAGTGCTGGGTTAATGGTCGGACACAATTGTAAAGGCCTTTTCTGGTCTAAAAGGTTCTATGATTCTGGTTTTTCCTGATACATGCATAGTCACAGCTAGAGAATTATGTGGAAAAGCACATTAACAGTGGAAGCAAACAGCAGCTTGGCAGCCCTTTTACCACCCTTACAGGTTGATCAGTGCACGTCCCTCCACATCACCTCAGCCACGACCTGGGCTGACCTGAACTGAAGTGAGAGAGTGACTCAGTTAATGCCCTGTCAGCCCTTTTGGTGTCGGCTGCCACAATGGCTGAGCTGCCAAGTGCCATCAGTGCAGTGCAGTGCTGTCCTTAAAGAGGTCTCTTGGGAAGGGAGATGAAACTACAAAACACTTGTCAACATCAGTTGGTAAAAACTTCAAGACTTACCAAGTCTTGAGCTCAGATAAATATTGTTATCACTAAGAGCCAGGCTCCCTTTCTCTCTCCTTTCTGCACACAGAGTGTAGGGCCAAACTCTGAAATCTTTATCCTCTTTTTTTCTGTGGTAATGCATAACAAATGCCACTGATCCAAACCAAGCCAGACAAAAGTGTGCTCTTATTACGTGACAAATTTGCTAGGAATGGGCCAGCAAATATTTTACTGTTTAGTTCCCCAGGAACACACTGTTGTCAGCCCAATCAATGCACTGATGCAGCAAAGCATTTCGGCAAAACAAATAAAAAGAAGAAGGTGGAATCTGTGCATGGGCACTGCTCAGTGAGCTTTTTCAAGTAAGGTGTTTAAACATTTGGCTCTGAGTTGCCTTCTAAACTGGAGCCTTTTAAACTGTGTAGCTGCAGGGATGTGGAGTGTTGAGCAAAACTAGGCTTGGCTTGGGGAGGTGTGGGAGCCTGTTCACTGGTAAATTGTAGTTCTTCATCGTTCTGCTGTGAGGGAGGCAAGCACATGGGGGAAGGGAAGCACAGGCCAGTGAAAGACTACACTTCTGCTATGAGTCAGCCCCAAAGGAATCTTAATTTTAATTTTATTTGTTTTAGGTTGAGCTACCAGCTATTATCGGTGCAGCCAAAACCCCTGGGTCTGCAGAGCACTGTGCTGGAGGCAGACTTGATACCATGACAGGGCCTACTTTGGGATCCCTGCTGATCCCACTGCCACTGCAGCCGCTCCAGCCCATCTCAAGGTCCAGAGTAAGGAGACATTTCTCAAGCCTCATCCCATCCCATCCTGGTCTCTATGTCTGAGTGGTTTAGACAACATTTGTCTTCAGGGGCCCTGGAGATAGAGACCATCCTTTGCCACTGGGCTACAAGGATGCAGAAGACGATACAGCAAATCAGCTGGGCTGACAGTCACTATATGGCTGTGCAAGGGTAGATCTTTGTGTCTCTTAATGCTTGCAAACTTACTTTTCCTTTCCTTCTTTCCTTCTCTAGATTTCCCTTCCTTGCTGATAGCTCTGCAGCTCTCCTAAGTATGCAGTTTGTATGAAGTTATCTGCCCAGAGGATGGCTGTCTATCGTTGTTTCTACGCTCTCATGCTGTGCAGGCGTCTCAGTCAGAGTTTCACTGTGTACATCTTGCTCAACAAGTCCCAGCCTTGCAGCCTGGGGGATTTGTGTTGGCACTGCAAGTGCTGGAAGGCAAGGGAGAAGCTTTTGCAAATTAAAGGTGCTACATTTGCATGCTTCTCGTTGCAGGTACTCTGTTGTAGGGTAGAGGTGAGACTTGTCTGCCACCTTTGTGCGTCACACCCAGCCGTATCCAGCACCATCAAGCTTTTCCTTTCCTGGGTCTGTGTTTCCATTGATCACTTTCAACACAGTCATACAGGAAGTGATGGAGTACAGGCAGGAGTGCCCAAGCCCAGGTTAATTTTGTAAGGGACCTGAAGGGTCATGCAGCCCATCACCTAGTCTTTAATTTTATTTTTTTTTCCCAAACTTGGCAAGCCCCATCTTTGAAGCAGGCAAACATTTTTGCAATTGGAAAGCAGAGTCTCCCAGAGTCTGGATGTCCTAATGACTGGGAGTCATCTTCCTGCCTACACTTAGTGGTGGCTGGCGTCTGTGGGTTTGTTCTGGTGCCAAGAAAACTGAAGAGATTATATACCTTCCTCACCTTCTCTCTTGCATGAGAGCAAACTCAACCTGCCAGGGTTTTTTAATAGACATGAAGCAGGGAAGAGTTGTGTGAGCCTATGTAAGGCATCAAGAGATCTTTAAAAAAAAAAAAAAATTTAAAGCATGTGTGGTTAGTACAGGCTGAGAAGCAAGATAATTTTTCAGGCCTTGGGAGATCAGCCACCCGCTGTGTCTGTAGTGATAGATTTGCCCAGCCTGCATGCCAGGAACTGCTTCTCACTGTTACTTTGTTAGTGTTTATCATTTAATTTGAATGCAGAAATCCTCAATCATTTAAGACACTTGCTTGTTCCCCCTCTCCCTCACAACCTAAAGAAGGCTGAACAGTAAGACTGTACTTAAACAGAGGCAGCAAAACCTTTTCCTAGTATTAAAAATGGAAATGGATTGCAGAAGGCAGCTGCATAGTTTCTTTGTTTTTTTCTTTTAATGCAGAGAAGCATGTTTCCTTTTCATTTGTTAATTACAAAAGAAAATTCACCAAGAAGAGTCTTGTTAAACAAGTCTGGCATTGAGCACAGAAAGAAAGAAAGAAAAGAAAAAGACCTGCCCTCACCCTGTAGCTCTTTGACCCAACTCACTGCCATGACCTGAATTTAGTTTCCTTCAGCTTTTTGTTTCCACTCTTTTCCTCCAGTTTTTTTGGTCCAGTATTGACAGCTTCAGGAAGGATGACAGAGCCCTATATTTTGCCCCCAGACACCACATGGAAACAACGATTTAGCAATTTAATCATCAGGTATGGACTTACTTCATGCGACACCCACTTGCAGCCCAGGGAGCCATGGGAGCAGTGATGCGTGCCCATTGCTGGCAGGCAGCTGCAGGGACTTTAATTCCCTGGCCCATTTTACCTTTCTGTAAAATGTTTATTTTAGGGGAAGCAGAGACTTTTTTCAAGACAGACTAAGAGGCAGTGGGTGTGGGAGCATTTGAGATGAGCTCCCTTGCAGGATGCTGACCTGAAGTCACAGAAACATCTCATGAAGAGCTTTTGGCTAGTGTAAGGAAAGAACTGCAGCTCTAGGTCTAAAACTCTGCCCCCAGAGACACCATTCAGAAAGCTCACGAAGTTTGCTGGAAAACCAACTAAATAGAGAAGGAGCCTTCCTTTTGTGAAGGAGCCCTAGTCCTGGTGTGTTTGTGGAGCTTTGGATGCAGAGTTTTCCAGGACTGCTCACTCTCTCCAAAGTGCGTTAGCATACAAGAATAAGCCATGTCAGAACATCAAGACATTATTCTGTCACTTTTCAGTTATATCAGCTGCAGGATCATTAGGTTTTGTACCAGGATTTTCACATTTTCATTTTGGCTGCAGGATGTATGCCAGAAGGGTGCTTAATGTGCCACCCCTATAGTTTAAACAACTGCATGGTATGTTTTTGCACTGTTGCTCTTTTGGATCAGTGCAGCCGCTAAATTCACATAGACACATTACCAGCTTTTACTTGGTCTCAAGGAGCTCCCAAACCCCATTTGCTCATTAATCCCAAATCCCATTGCTTATTAACACATCCTGTCATCAGGAGGTTTTAGAAGGTCTAATGGAACCAATTCATGAGCCTTCTCAGAAAGATGTCAGCCTAGCACAGCCTGTGAGCACCAAATTTAGCCAAATCATTTGAATATAGTTTTACTCAAAGTTTATGGTCTTTCTGTGAATGCAAATGTAGCAGTGGGGTTAAGTTTCAATTACATGGTGCCACATTCTCAACTACTTACCTGTTTTGTGAGTAAATCCATTTTCTTTTATTATTCAAGAGGCTCATTTAGCATGTTACCAGTTAACAGTATTATCAGTAGTATTTAATTTTAATCCATAGTGCTGGTATTATCTAACAGGAGTGAGTGAGGAGTAAAGTGAGATTTATTCTTCCCACCATCTAAGTAAACAAGCACATGTGAAACATGAATAAAGTGTGTTACAGTGCTATAGGCACAATGTTTAAATACAGAGATAGAAGAACAAGGAAGCACAGGCTGATTTAAATAATAACGACTGGTACAGTTCTGACTAAAGTCTAGGTAGGTCCATCACCTGGTTTGTAGCCACACTAACATCCTTGTTTTATTTAGGGGAAAAGCTACCAGGGGTGGGGCAGGATGGGTGGAGTGGTAGCTGTAACACAGCTCCAGCATTTTCCAGAAGTGTGGATAAGAAGCTCAAAGCTGTAAGAATTCAGTCCCCAGAAAAACAAACTTCTGCAGCTGCATATCTTTGATATATCTTTGAACAAGTCACCAGTGTCCTGTGAGATTGCTAAATGTCTAAGGTGGGAAGTTGCTGATTCTTTTTGCTGATAGAGTAGACAGGTAGAGGGACTGAAACATAAACTGTAGGCTGAAATAAAAAAATTTGCAATTAATCACAAACTGACGGTGTTTTTGCTTGGCCCAACCCATTCTACCAATGGGACTGAAACTGCTGAACCAAAACTTTGAGCATGAATGTTGTTCCTTCTTGGCAAAAGACAGAGGACTCAAATATTTTTCTTAGATGTTTCTCTCTGTCACTCGTCCCTCTGTACATGCCGTCACATCAGTGATTCAGACTAGCAGGAAGGACCAGAATGAAGGGCTGCATTGGACATGTCCATGTGAGCTGGTGCACCCCTGCACTGTATTGACCATGTAGATGTCGCAGCTTGGAGCCCCAAAGAAACAAAGCAAAGCTCATGCCCAAGACCATCACTGCTGGCTCTCAGTGCAGGTACAGGCTGACTGCAACACAGCAGAACTGTGGCCAGGATGCAGGCAAACACAGGGGCACGTGTCTGTGTTGGTGGTCACTCGGTAGTGGTGCAGGTCAAGGTCTTTAAAATATTTTTGTTTTTAGTGAGCTGGAGTCCCAGTGAGCTGGAGAAATTGAATAAACTAGAAAACCCCTTGAAATGGGGCAGAAGGGGAATCACTGGCATAGCTCCCTAAAACATGAGTAAACTTTCCCCTTGGTGCTTTCAATTCCAAGACTGTCTGCCTTTTGGAAAATGGGCTGGAGTGAACTGTCAGTCCAGATGCAGAGTAATTGTGGAAGTCTCTAATACGCATTTGTAGCGTGCTTACACTCATGAATCTCAAAGCAAGCTACAGCAACAGAAGAAGCAAAACCAAAAGCAGTAAACATTAGCAAATTCTAATGTTTGCTCTAGGGTATCATGGAAGTGGAAAAACTTGTTGAATACACAGGTTTACAGCTTTTTCTCTGGGCACTTAGGTTAGCTGGGTGGCAAACGTGCAGTTGCATTGATCATTACCAACCTCAAAGAGATAGCATTTACCTTCCTGAGGAGAGGCTCATAAAAGCAGGCTACTCTAAATGTGTACTCAATGCCCAGAAACTGGAGTGCCCCGCCCCTGGAGACTGTGGTAGGTGCTTGGATCATGCAGACTCAGCAAGAAAGCATCAAAGATTGCCCAGCTGCATGTGTGATGGGGCCACCAGGTGCAGAGGCAGTGAGGGTGACCAGTGCCTGGGTGTTGCTTTTGTTTGGCTGGTGGGCTCTGGTGGAAGAGTTGTAAAGCACTGGAGCACCTCAGGGCATCCTCTGAGAAAACAGTGTCTTTGGGAAGATCACTTTCTTCCCCCTCTCTTGCCCACCAAATCCTGCACACAGGCCAAGGGACTCTTGTATTCCGTTTGCAAAGGGAACAGAGCATCCTTGAATGAGATACCAATATAAATGGGTTCATGTGTCATCTGATCATAACATGACAGAAACAGTGGGCAGATACAGAAGGCAGATTTACTGCTGACTTTACAACAGCCCCACAAAGGAAAAGTGGTAAGCATAGGTGATGAGAATGGCAAGTATTCTACTCTAGTAGCTGTGTGATACAGAAATTAGTGTAGGAGTAGCCTGGCTTTTGAGTGGAACAGATTTTTTTTTACCTCTTTATAGGCCACCCGTAAGTTAGTAAACCTGCCATGGAGAAAAATTTGAGCAAAATCCACAAGTTACAGTGGTGTAGAATCCAATTAAGAAAAAGAACAGCAAACGGAATATATTTGGAGGTGTAAAACAAATTTTGGTTATATGACCTTTGGGAGCAAACTAAGGTCAGGTAACTTACTGAAGTTCTCTACCTTCACGGGAGGCTGCTTCCTGTTTGAAAAGAATCTGAAGCGGTATCACTGACATGCTAACAGGCTTTCCTATTCATTTGCAATGATCTGGTTCTGCTTTTTGTCTCTTAGTGACCACAGCCATTAAATTCTGACTGTTGATGTATGTGAATTGTTTGTATTCATATTTATGCCCTTGCTTGCTCTATTTGTCTGCCTGTCTAGAAGAGCTGGATGTCAATCACTGCTCTCTCCTCATATGCTCCTTTTCCTTCTCTTGGGTCATGTATGCAGCCACTTCCACCATAGTCCAGATTTATCACCTTGTTTGGGATTTCTTTCCTTTTGTCATCTCCTGTTTTTTAACAGGTCCCCTCTGAGCAAGATTCAGAAGAGACTAGGACAGGCAACTCTCTTTGTGTATGTAACACCTTAATGTTATACTTCCTAATCCTTTAGTAACCTGGTCTTCTTATACTGCGATGGAAAGTGAAATACTGCTAAGCAGTTTAGTATCCCATCTAATTAGGTGAGGGGGTGGCTAAGGGCAGAATACGGTCAGTCAAACCCTTGTGGCTGGAAACAAAAACAAAGACTCAGACTCTTCAGTTTGGGAGACCCGGTGGGTCCTGCCGCCTGCTGAGAGAGACAGAGGGGCGTGTGCCAAGCGTGACGCTGTAGGCAGAGGTGGAAAGCCAGAACAAGCTGTCACAACCATATTGCTGACAGGATAGAGATAAGCTACATTAATGCCATGTACTTTGTACTGCTTTGTGCCACTCCTGCTGGTTTATGCCGATTGTTTTGGACTTGTTCAGAAGTGCAAGTGGGATATCTGCAGGAAATGGCCAAAAAACAGCTGGGCTATGATATTTAGTTGAGGAACAGGTGTTGGTGGTTATACAGCTTTTGCTACATTCCTTTGTCCCATTTTTTCCACTACAGGTTTAGGAATGTCATCCTGCTTCCTAAATTTTGTCCACCTCAGATCCTGAAAATTCTGACAGTAATTAGAAAATTACTTCCACTGGTTTATTGCTTGCAGTATTTCTTGTGGTGTTTAATATACTCCTCAAAGACTTTTAGTTGGATTCAGGCCAGTATGCCTCTACCTTTGCATTTGAAAGGGTCTGCTTTAAAGATACTGCCTTGACTGATTTCAAGTAAAACAATTCTGGATTTAGTGAAGAAGCTACAGGTCACAGTCAGTGACATGGGAATTGTGACAGGTTGAAAGTACCCGGAAATTTATTGGCAGATTATTCTGATGATTGAAGCCTCCACTGGGAATGAAAAGCCAGAAACTCTTAAGTGGTAGTGAGGCTTAGTTCACGAAAATGCCATTTGGTAATGATAGCATAATCAGCTAATGCTACCTTCCCTGCCAGTGGACACGTTGGACAAGCGGCTGAAAGGAGGTAGCAGCACGTATATCTGGCTCCTGGCTACTCTGAACTGCTTCCTGTTGCAAATTTTGGAGATCTGCTGAAACACCCTTCTGTTTGTTCTGCCCTGATTCCCAGTTGATTAAGAAGGAAAATGGCTATTGGGCAGAGCTCTCTGGTTTAGAGTGGTAATTGAAAAGATTATGACAAGATTGCCCCATTTTTTGTCTGGATTTTGCCAGTTTCCTATCGGTCAGGAGTTAGGTCTGGGTTCACTGCAGCATGTCCATTAGCATCATTTGTCATTTGCTCTCTCACCCGTAGACAAAGGTCACATGTCCTTGAAGATTTTATTGGATACATAAAGCAGTCCTTGACATCATGCATCAAAAAGTACTATGGGACCAGTCAGAGCAGGCAGTTCTCAAGATGACCTGATTGTTCTTCAGTAGAGAATCCTGGAAGATATTCTTTCATTTGCTTCTCCACCAAAATGTCCTTTTTTGTGAGTTCCATTTGCTCCCTTCTCTTCCACAGGTCACCTGGGCATTCACAAGTTTTGAAACAAGACATTTTATTCCAGATTTGCATTAACGCAATATCACTGGTACCAGTATCCCCTTTTAATCAAAGCTAGGCCACCAAATGGTATTGCTGGCTTGCTCTCATCCACATATATGGTTTTAGGTCTTTAGGTGGGGAAGAGAAGGGAAGTAGGTGTGTATCTGTCATGGTTTAGGAATGGTATGTCCCAATTTAGAATTCCCACTAAAACCCATGCTCCACTCACTCACTCCCCTCCTGGCCACTCCCTTGCTGCAGAGGAGAATTGGAGGCACCACGGGTTGAGATAAGAACAATTTACTGGAAAGAGCAATGAGATAAGAAAACAAATTATAACAGCAACACTACTAATGACAGAGGGTACAGGAAAGGAAGGATTCACACAGAAAGCCCCCAGCAACAGACAGGACTGGACAGCTCTCTCTGCCATGCTCACTTGACCAAAAGGAGCCCCTTCCTCCCTGGAAGAGACTCCCTTCCCTCCAACCTCTGCAATGACTTGTGGTGGTATAGAATAACCCTTGGGTCCGAGCCATGCCCCCTTCTGGGTACTGCAAAATTAACCCTGTCCTGGCCAGAACCAGGACAGTATTCTAAATTATTATGCTTTTCAGGCATCCCCTTAGTTTGGTTTCCTCCAGGATAATTTAATGTTTTCCAGCACTGAAAGAGTTATGAGGTGATGCTTTCTATAAGGTGACCAACAAGCCCTGGCTGTAAGGTCTTATTTGTGCATTACCTTTTGTTGTCTTGCTTCTAACATTGCACTCTGCTCTACAGGAAAATCGTACATGTCTGTTTTGGCTGAGAACGCTCTCAGGGAAATCAGAACAGTTTATTTGTTTATGTTTTGCAATCCACTGACAGTTGCAGCAACATCATTTTCTGAGGTCGTATTGCATAAGGCTGGAAGGGAGCAATGTCTGCTGGAATGTCTTTTAGGGCGGATAGATAGAAAAATAACACACTGCTTACAACCCCTGCATTTTCCATGTTTCATTTTGAATGACTGCTTTTATTTTTACTTAAATATTTTTTGAGATCCAACAGACACTATTTCCCAGAACGTTTACAAATTGCCTTTGCAATGGTAGAGGAACTTGAACTTGCCACCGTGGTGCTGAGGCTTTCCGCAGGTGCATGGGCAAAGGCAGCTTCAGTAAAGTATTCTTATTGATCTGTTACTTGAGTTGTGTTTTGTCCTGTTTAATAAACAAATACCTATCTGCTAAGCAGTTTAAAAAAGCAGCACTTGTCTATATAAATAACATTTTGAGTTTCTTCAGGCATATTCCTGGATCTGAAAGACTTACGTTGACGTACTCCTTTAAGTGTAAAATTACGACATGTCATAACCATTGATTAATTTGATCAGATAAAGCAGATCAAAGGAGTAAGGCAGTTTGGAGATCTAGTTATTTTCATGCTATGTCTGTATGACATACCTCCACTAGCATCTTCATTAGCTGCTTTCAGGTGAGAAGCAGGAACAAACAGAATGACTTCAACTGGGAAGGATGTAGGTTAGTAGTCCCCAAGTTCACTTGCAGTTGTGTTTACTAGCTCCAGGTTTTTGCTGTGGAGGCCAGAGGTTTACATTTACATTGATGAAATTAAAAGTGAAAGTACTGTAGCTTTTCATCAGAACTGCAGTGCCTATGACCTACATTAGCTTCTCTGCTTTCTGCTATCTCTCCACCAACTGCCTGAAAATCTCAGCAAAGCCTGGAAAAACCCGTGGTGGGTCCAAGGGGAATTGGGACACCCTAATTTGTCACCTGTTATAACCCCAAATCTTTTTCTTAAGAACTAGATGTGTTGTCAGAGTGGTATCAATGGATTTAGCAGAGGCTTCCAGTCAAGGATTTTCTATGACTACACTGAGCTTCTGTAAAGGCTCTTAACAGGGACAAGGATGGTCATCATTTTTCCAGTAGGCTGCTCTGACTCCTCTGGGGCTAGATTCAATTCTTAGCACTGGCAGTGTAAATCTTGAAGGGGTTGTGCAAAAATGGTTGTCACATATGATCAGTGTCAGTAACAGTGAGGTCAGATGCCACCCCTGGGATGTAGCCCATCCCTGGGATGTGGGGGGGGCATTGAGGATGGGGTGATGCAGGCTTTGACTCAGGCTGAACCGTGTCACTTGGGATGCCAGCTGGGTAGGAGGGTATGGTGTGGCTCACCCCAGTCACCCAACCCACTGGGCTGCAACTTCCACCTCTGTCTGTGCCAGGTGAAAACCCAGGGGTGGCTGTTGTTATGGCAAGCACACTCACCTGCTATCTGCACTGGGTGCGTCCCCCTTCAAAGCAGAAGTGGAGGAAATCTGGGGCAGAGCCAGAGATGAAGCTGATTTTCCTTCAGTGATAATTTTGGCAACTTGGTTTCAAAATCCAGAGTTTTGGAACTTGTTTTGGGGTTTTTTTTTCTGAAGTGCTGTCTATTTGAGAGGTTCTTTTCTCTTGTGACATGGCTTATATTTGGGATTGTAGCTTATGAGTTTTTTACAGGAATATGGTTTCTTCCACCAAGCCTATATGAGGCTTATAAAGAACAGGGGACTGCTTCAGAGCTGTTTACCACTTCTATCTGAAAAAAAACCCCAAAATTTTTCCTGAATTTTAACTTTGTTTTCTCACCCTTATGCTGTTCTTACATTTTCCCACTCACAAAGGAAACAAGAAAAAATTGCTGCTGTTTTTGTCCCTAGCTGCACACATTTTAAGTATGTGGCTAATACTCTGTAACACGTATGTTCTACAAACATGAGTGTTACAAATTACTGGCAAACATTTCAACAAAACAAATGCAACCATCAGGGAGGTGCAGGACATGAGCCACCTTCCCCCATGCCCCCACACTTCCGTGCCGTTGTTTCTCCTCTCTGTAATTTTAGGGCTGTTGGCTGCCCTGCCAGCGCAGGAGTGGTTTCCTGCCCCTGGGTCTGACTGAATGCGGTGTGGGCAGAGGTTCAGGTGGGCACAGCCCCTTGCTCCCCTGGGACAGTGCTCGTGCAAGTTGGCTGGTGGTGAACTGGGGGCTATCTCCACTGGACCAGAGCGGGCTATGACCTGGTGATATACCACACAAAAAAATAGCTGCTCTGCTCTTCAGAGCTTGCTGCCCCTGCAGCTCTCACCCTTTACACCCTGACCTGGGCAGTGGGGGACCTGGGCTTCAGGCTGCCCCTCAGTTCAGCCATTAGCACTCACGGAGCTGCAAGCCTTCCTCATTTTCCATCCTTTTCAGCAACGTTGTGCTTGGGACAGTTCCCACAGCAGTTCTCCTGGCAGCCTCCCGGCCCCATGTTTCTTTCCTTTCTGTGGGCTGAGGAGTCGGGGCAGTGACACAAGTGCTGTCTGGCAGTAATAACATGAACTGGGTGATGGGAACAGGACCCCAGAGAGAAGCCACATGTGGGGGAATAAGAGTCCCTGGCCCATATGTGTTCCCAGGGCTCTGACTCCTATTCCATTGCTCCCAGACAGGAGAGAGGTGCCTGGAGATTTGCTCCAGCCTTGGGGGAAGCACAGACTTGCACATCCAACCGTACCTGTCACGAGGAGGCTGAATGGCCTTTTGAGAGGCAGGCTTTAGAAATCAAGGGGTCAGATGATTGGTGTGAGATATGTCCCTGTTTACTCTCTGAAAGCTTTTTACGTCAAAGACCATCATCAGTGAATCACCTATGTGTGTGTGTGACTGTCAGCATTGCTGTGCTAAATATAAATGTCAAAGGATATCGAGCTGTAGGAATATATCAGACTGTGTTGGCATGCTTGTATCAGACAGATCTTCCTCTTCTGTGTGTCCTTCTCTCTCCATTATGAAGGCTGCTACGGTCAATGGGAAGCAGCTGCAGAAACTCAAATCTAAGCCAGGACTACAGGTTATATTTTCATACTCAGATCTGGCGTATCCACACATTGGATCTCTTCTTGCCGGTTCTGTCAAAATTGTATCAGTGAAGAGAGAGAGAAAGGTTTGCTTTGACAGTATTTCTGAGGTAGAAGCACTGAGAGACTGAGAAGCGTTTTCACACCCTTTTTTATACAGAATGTGTGATTTTTAAATAAGCACCAGAGAGAAAGTAACTTTGCCAAGGCTACCAGCCCTGCTGGCTGATCTGTGGACATGGCTATGGTGTGTGATTCACATGGATTCAGGTTAAAGCACTTTAGATAGACTCTCAAGTTAGCAGTTTCAATTATAAACACAAGTGATTGTTGTTATTTTCTGTTGAAAGCTGGAAGAAAGCAGTAGGAAAATTCCCTTATAGTTCATATAACAAAACATTCTTTTATTTCTTTTTTTTTTCAGTAAATCTATTTTTTTTTTACATCAATAAAATGGTGATGAAGAAGGCCGAAAGAAAAACATCAGGAGCCTGAAACTGCCTGTTTACTTTCCAGGAGCACTCTGCTCTGGCAACTGCAGTAGGGATTTTTTAACCTGTTGTGCTCCCTTTACAGCATATGAAGGAGTGGGAGTGAAATTAAAAATGAGCTTCGAATGTGCAAAGTAAATACATCTTGACTTAAAAAAAGTTTTAAAAATCCTATAGAATGTAGAAAGGGAGCTAACACCACTTTACTACTCCCCTACTGAATGCTATTATGCAGATAATCCTGTATTACATGATAAAAGATAAACAATCTGTGATAAGGTTGTCCTTTGGGCATTTCTATAAGGACTTTCCTTAATGATTAAGGAAAATCCTGTGGAAATAGTCAATTTTATAACACACACAAACACACGCACACACACACATATCTATCTGCTTCAGTTTATTCATTAACATCAGAGAACTCTACAATAATGACTCAGTCTGTTATTTTCAGGGGGAAAAATGGCAACAGTACATCTGGGCTTGAAACCACCTCCTTCAGCAGTACTGCAATATTCAGGGCTATTTCACTTTGCATCAGAGACAGGGGGATGTCTTGGACTGCTGCACATGAGGCTCACTCAGGCTTTGGCTCCTTATTTTAGAATACTGTGCTAATTCTTACATGTTCAGCATTTTATAAATAAGTACTTCTGAGGGAGTCAGGATTTCTTACTCCTTAGCCATTTGTTTAATCTTTGGATTATTTGCTGCCCCTTCCCAGTGTTGTGTTTTCCTGCCTGAGACTTGGGTTGCTGATCTCTTCTTGTCACTCCTTGGTGCCTGAGTGGGCTTTCCTGGGTGGGACTCCCTGGCTGGAAATGAGGAGAATCTTTGTTCCTGTCTTCCTTTTATCATCCTCAGTTTCTGCCTCCCTCTTCTCAGTTATGCTTTACCTTTTCCTCTTTCCTGTCTCTGTCCCTCTGCCATAGGTTTGCCCATGGATGCAGGAAGCACCCTTCCAGGGGTTCCAGCAGAGAAAGGACTTAAAGCCTTCTTGCCTTCCATGCTATCCCAGCTTCATGTCCATCTCACGGCTGCCAGCTCCCCTCATTTGCTGCCATGCTTACTATTCATCCTTTCTCTTCTCTTTCTCCCATCATGGCTCCCAGCTTCTTCCTGTCCCTTTGCCTCGTGATACAGCCACCTCTGAGCTACTGCCCTGGAAGACCTGTCTCATATCTTCAGCCTGTAGCCCCTCTTGCCCCCCTCTCTTGTAGTAAGCCCAAATACAGCTTTTTATACGTTCTCCAGAAACCTATAAAGGGAGAAAGAGCTGGCAACTTTTGTCAGAAGAACATGGAGTTGTATTCAGTAGAGATAGTACTTAGTCCCTGAAGTCTGAAAATGTAGGAAGGTGGGAGACAACTGTGAGAAACAGAAATGCCAGAAAAATGTGGAGGATTTGGCAGCCCTGTCTTTATGTCTACTGTGTTACCCTTCAGAACAGAATTGAAGACAAACATATGAATGTGCTAACATTTAAGTTATTGGATGCAAGTCTGTTACTGAATTACTTTGAGGGATTTTATTTTTTTAGTTTCAAGGTTAATGTTTTTTTGTCATTGTTCTGCTCTATTCAGTTTCTCTTCAGGTAATAGTATTGAAAAGTTACATTGCTCCCGAACAACTCCAGACCTCCGTCTTTCAAAATGCTTGTTCAATATTACTCTCCTTTGGCTAAAATCGTATCAGATCTAATTGAATTCTGTCAGATTGCCATTGCTTTGTGTCACTAGCCCAGGACCAGACTGTAGTCATGAACCTTTGGGAAAATCCATCATAAAAACACTGGTAGGAAACTGGTTAATACCAGTCTAATGCAGTTAATCAGATTACCTTAAGAGTACATACCTCTGCAACCCCTTTGTAACTCTATCACCTGGCCTGCCCAGTTCTTTTAACCATTTTTATGCTGCAAAGTGGGGAAAATTCAAAGTCCTTTGAGTGCAAAAAGTAGCAGGCATCAAAACAGTGATGATATCAAAATCACCCTAATCATTGTTCAGTATTGTGCTTACCTCTGATGGGAGATAATACTACTGTGTCCCTCCTTGTCTGAAACTGCTTACAGCTGCTCTCTGCAACTCACATCATGTGTGCAGTCAAATCTTGCCGTGTCTGCCACTGCTGATACAAAGCTGCATACTCTGGGAGTGCAATTTACCATTGTAAATAATGTAAATAATGTAAATAATGCCGTAGTCATTACAAAGCTCTAAAGTGACCTAAAATTTATCGGTTCTAATTACTGTAATGTTGCTATTGACCTCAATAAACTGACTGAACTCAAAAAAGATAGTTTCACCAATAAGAAGCAGAATGCAATGTTAGTTGGTGTAGATACATAGATTATCTGGCTCAGGCAGAAGTGGAGACAAACAGAACACAGACCAGAACTGCTAACTCATCCAGACTGCTATTTTTTTGCCTTGAACTGGAACTGAAGTTGAACTATTACTTTGAAGTCTCGGCTGTATTTGATCTAGAACTGAACTGCTTCCAGCTTGCCTTCCTGCACAGTGTCTCTAGCTACTGCTCTTGAGTCCTGACATCCTCCCGTGCCAGCCTGCATGGCCTGTGCCATGTTGACAGCTGCAGGGCAGCACTGTGTTGAATTCCTTTCCCCTGCACTACTTGGGATGTCATCCTGCACTGCTCTCAGTTGCTTTGGAGATCCATGCATGGATCAGTGCGAGACCTGACTCTGGCATGGGAAACACGCAGCAGTGTCGTGAAGTGTGGGTTTGCACTTCCCTCATGGTGTGGAGCTGTAGGGTCCCTCCTGTGTGGCACCTGCATGTGACCTGGCTCGAGTGGCCGTATGTGAGTACGTGTATCTCCATACCTTGTCATGTGCATTGCTGTCTGTCTGCACTGAGCGCTGCAAGCCCAGACTTGTGTGGGATTGAAGGGGCAGAATCAGGCCGAGCAGACATCTCTCCCAGTGCCGTGGAGCAGCCTGGACAGGACTGCAGATTGTGGGTCCATCACAGTCCCTTTCCTTCCCTCACCCATGCCCAGGGCAGCAATGGGCTGCATTTCACACTGCTGCTGAAAAGGCTGCAGAGGGAAGGAGATGGGAGTGCAGTCCAGACTCACACTGAGAGCCTGCTTCTATCTTGTAACCTATAAATCTTGTCTAAACAGGTGGTTCAGTACGAGCAAGCTTGAGGTGGTTCATCATTACCCAAACTGGTTAACAAATATTTACTGATCTCCAGCCAAGCTAAACTGCAGTCATGCTGGTGATTCTGCCTCTTCCCTGACTCGTGAAGTAAAAATGATTGCTTTTTTCTGTATTATGATCTGAATATGGGCCGAGGCTTTGTGGTTTTTAAAACCTGGTTGTGATAACCATTGCCATGGCAATTAGACCATCTCAGTGCACAAGGTGAGAGGGTGCTGGCTCTGTGGTCATCCTGGTCTTCCTGGGGCTTTTGCCAGCATGGATGCTAAAGCCCACCCAGTGGACCACAGGCACTGGGTCCTCCCTTCTCAGAGCATCGGGTAGATTTTCATGCAGTTACCCGTGTTTTACAACACAGAGCTATAAATACATCAGTAGAAACAGAGTTTCTAAGTGTGCAGAAAATGGCATGCTGCAGAATGCATACTGATACACATCTGTCTCTTTGGAGTTAGTTTTTACTTAGCTTTCAAACTTACATGAAATTCAATAAATTTATCTTGGTTGAAGGTTGCATGTGCTTTCTTTGTATTTCCAGTCAGATGTGCTACAGCTTTTCTTGGTTTTTCTGAACCTTCCAGGAAGACCCTTGGCCATCGAGGGCCTCGTGATCCATGACCAGCTGCCTTGAGGCAGCACAGGCACGTGCTGTGCTCTGCCACTCTGTGCTTGGCCTTCAGGACTGTGCTGTGCTGTACAGATTCCTTGCCATGGGGTAACCTCAGCTGGCCAATCATAATGGAAGAGCCTGGAGGTGGCACCTGCGTGGTACCAGTAGTGACACCACGGCATGTATTTGTCTTTCTCTTGAGGTGAATCAACATACTATCATTTAAACATCCAGTTGTAAATCCTATGAAAACTCTGAAGGCCACAATGTGAGTGAGCCTCTCTCCCAGTGGGAAGCCTGGGCAGTGTGCCATGCCCTGATTGTAGGCCTGTCTGCTGCTGCTGCTGCCCTTGGGATTCCAGTGTCAGAAGGAACTAGAGGTCTTGTAGTCTGCTGCTGTCTTTTCCATGATGTTAATGAAGTACTTACCTTTCTTGAGAGTATTTGTCATTCTTTCTTGAGCTGCAATAGGAACCAGAACCTCCTGGTGCAAAACCATAGTCCACCCTATATTTGTGAATGTAATGATAAATTATATATGGAAAATTCTATTCTTGAATAGATACCCTTCCAGTTGGGCCACCATTAGTAGTGTACATCATTAAGTCTTAGTGTAATATTGTGCTGTGTGGGAAGGAATCGCAGGCTGAGTCTGTTTTTGACCTCTAATCGTTGATTTACAATGAGTTACAGTAGCAGAGTTCAAATGTTTGGTGATTATTGCTGAGCTGGACTACTGTCAGGCAGTTTTAAAAATAAAACTTGCAATTCAAAGAGTATAATTGAAGTTCCTTAAGAGAGCCCTGCTTGACCTTTCAGCAAATGCACTGGATTTCCTGAACCAGCACCCACGGGCAGGACGATGCCACAGGGCGATGCTGCCCAGCATGGTCCTGCTGATAATGGGGCTATTGACCTCTCCTCGCTGGTTCTCTGCTTCTTCTGGGGCTCATAATGATGTGCTGCAGTGCTCATGATCTTTAAGTGTCGTCTTGGAGGAAACCATGGGAAACTAAATTGCCATGTAGGGAGGATCCTGCAGGAAACAAAAATTAGTATGAAAAAGAGAAATGAGGCGCAAAATGTGATCAGCTGGTTCAAGTACCAGCCGTGTTTTGCTTGCAGAAGCGTGTCTGGGCTCTGCAGTATCTATTCTGTTCCTCACAGAAATTCAGTCTTCTGAAACTGGTGAGGAATGGGAGCCAAATTTGTCTGTCATTTCCCAGAACTTCCCCAGGGTCAGTTTTGCCTGCACCCAGCCCTGACTGTGTGCAGACACATAGTTTCATACAGAAATGATCTCAGCTGGGATGCAGGAATGTCTCCAAAAGAGTTTCCTTTCAAGGAAGCACACAAGCCCTTAGCAGTCATGTCCGCATGTGACTGTGCTGTGTATCTAATACTAATTAAACCACTTGACAGGTGTTTTTTGGTTTTGTTTTGCAGGAAGAAATCATTCCTGTTTTCAGCTTTATACGCTGCCTTTATATTTGGTGGTCGGCACCTAATGAACAAGCGAGCAAAGTTTGAACTGAGGAAGCCGCTAGTGCTCTGGTCTTTGAGCCTCGCCGTCTTCAGGTAGGCACTTCTTCACACCACCTGCCTTTGACATCAGGCCCTGAAGAGGTTTGGGGTTCTTCACGTACAGTAGCACTGCTAGTGTGACAACAGGCTCACACAGAAGTGGTGTTTCTCTGCTTCTGCTGTTCAGGGTTGTGTCCTGATCCACTCCTTAACATTGAAATGATCCCCTTTGACTTACCAGATCACAGAGCATTTGAAGAGGGGGGAAATCAATAACCCTCTTGAAGACCAAAGGTGAAAATAAAGGAGGACATGAGAAAAAGTGCTTATCATCGCAATACATTCACCATGCAAGCTACAAATGGAAATAAACACATTAAGATGTTAGTCTTGTTCTCACTTACTAGTAGTATTATGTTTATATGGGGGGTGTGTGTATATATGGAATATTTAGTCAAGACTGATCTCCATTACAGTGAGGTAAACCAAAAGTCACTGCTTTGATGACAGGTAAATTAGACTATTGTAATTGATATCAGGAGCTGACTTCTGATCACAAATTCCATCACAAATTGCTTGTGACTGTAGCAAAAAGGTGGCTCCACAGGGAAAGGCTGTTTTTTAGTGATGCACATCTCTCAGCTGTGTGTTGACTCCTTATTGAGTATGGGGAATATCATGTGCAGATTATTGGTAGTTGTTGAAGTCAGAAGCAAAATTGACCAACCTGAATTTCACTTTATCTGCTTAATATGCTAATTTTTAATGAGGCTGAAGATAAATGAATGAACAAACAAATGCTTATAAAAATAGCCCTTACAAACACATGAATTTTGGTACAAATTACTAGTAATAGTACACCTGAGGATTTTCCTTCATTTCAGCAACTATTGGGACTGCAAGTTATAGCTCACTCAACAACATACAGACCATCCACAAACCATTATCAAACGCTGCTACCTGTATCTTTCTAATATCAATATAATAATTACTGATTATATTAGTTCACAACTACATAAAACGGGTTTGCTTACTGAGCAGGTGTGAATGGTGCATTATTTTCCACAGGATGGGAATAGTTTTTGCTGAGAGATTCTACAGAGTTAAAATAAAGCAGGAATGGAGAAGTTTGCCTTTTTTCTTTTTTTCCTCCAAAATTGTATCACCTTGAAACTTTTCAAAACTCTGGCAGGGGAAAGTAAATTGTATTTCTAATAGCTAGAACATGCTAACAGAAGAACTTTAATTTGGCTTGGTTTTAACAGTTCATCAACACGATAAAGAATATCTCAGAGCAGACAAAATTTTTACTGGTCTGGATAACTTTGAGAGCAAGTTCTAACACTGTGGAAATTTGTAATTTTCATTTGATTGCACTTGGTGCTGTACTTCCGGCTGTGTGTCTAACATCATTTTGCTTTAAGGTCCTGTAAGCAATCGTCATTGTTTGTTTCAGAAATGGCTCAGTCTCAGCAGCTGTTGAATTGGTTCCTAGATGGCATTTCGTTTGTGGATCAGTTTGTAAAGTGGTTTGTAACCAGCAGGATCCCAGTTCCGATTGCATTTTCTTATTCAATGTGGACACTAGGAATTAGCTGGCTTACACAAAGCATTTGTAGTTTAATTCTCAATCTGAGGTGGGGAAGCATGATTTTGGAACTCTCCTTTGCATAAGATGTCTAGATCAAATTTAAAAATTAAATTACTTTGAGATGTGGCTGACATTCACAGTGTGGGGTTTTTAAGCAGTTTCACTAGCTAATTTCCTCCCAAAATCACAAGTGATCAATGTACTGATCAATGAATAATAGCATGAATTTACACTACACTGTCTAGATGGAATTTGAAATTAGCACATTCATTACTTGCTAATGGGAGTTTCCCATCATAATCATATGAAATAGCTAACTCATGGCCAGCATGAGCTGCTGAGTGATCTGAAAACTGTGGCCTTCATGTTTTGAAGCTACAAGCGTCCAGGATGAATCCGCCACAGAGACCACCTCAGTGCAGGCACTCGAGGTGAGCTCTGCTTGTGCAGATGAGAAGCATTGGCCAGAAGGGCACAGTTAAGAAAGGGATTCACAACTCCATAGTTTGCTTCCTCCATCGACTCAAATAGCACCATTCAGGGACAAGTGTTCCCCAAGCACTGCAGAACTCACCCTTTCCTCTGTATGTTAAGAAAAGAGAAAGCAGAGTGGAGGGGGTGTGTGAGATGTTTGGCCTGCACAGAAGCACTGTGCATTTACCCTGCTGGATTTGCAGTGGGCATCACTTGATTATGAAAATTATATGACTAGGCTTAGCTCTTCTGAGATGCTGAGTAGTGTGCAGAAGAGTAAAACAGGGAAGGGGGAAAACCAACCCAAAATGTTTGTAGTAAGACAGAGCATGAAACCTTTGTAGCTTCCATAGCAACTTGCAATCCAATACAAAACCCCTTGACTTCTTGCCTGGAAAACAGGAAAAATGGCAAAAAAATTGTTAAAACATGAGACAAAGGCTTCTTATAGAAGCGTTCGTTGGAATATCCATTACCTGGTGCTTCAGCACCAGTGTCCTTTCTGGGGCCATTGGTCACAGCCTTACTGACTCTTAGCAAGCAACACTTCAAATGCTGTAAACTTTCCAAGTAACTTGGATTTTGGTTTTTTCCTGCCTTCTGTCATAGCTAGGTGTTGCATTTATACATGTGTGGTCTGAAAGGCATTCCTGCTTCCTCCAAAAGTCAATTCAGATACATTTTAGAGGACTGTAGACGTACTGTGGATCCAGGAAAATACTCCTTAAATTTCAAAAGACTTCCTCTTTGCCTTTCTGGGATGTTAAAATGCTATGACTTTTACAATACCTTGCAGAAATTCTAAGTAGTGTATTTGTCTGCCATGAGTGCTTGTACTGAGGAAGAAAAACCTGCCTGGAGAGCCCTCAGTATTCTGCCTCAAGGTCAGTGTGAGGCTTTTTTCTGGACGCCTTGTTTATCTCCCTTTTAGCACTCCTACCATTTTACCTGCTTCTGATATCCTCAGAAATAGTAACAATTAGCAGATGCTGAAAAGATGTGTTCAGGGCTTTAAAAGAAAAGGAAATTGCCTGTCAGGCAATCACATGATCCTTCTTCAGAATGTATCCTGTATGCCCTCGCGCTTGCCAAGATCATTTAAATGTGGTAGCTGCTACAGTAGGAAACTTGCCACGCTTATAAATAAACAAAACAACTACACCACCCTGCTGAGCTTGCTGAACATTCAGGAGCCCGGTCAAGAGCGAGTTTTGTGTCAACACTGGCAGCCAGCAGGATTTCTGAGAAAAAAAAGCAGCTTTATTTCCCTTTGAAAGCATTGACTAGTTTTGAACATTTTGTCTCTGAAAACTTCAGTAGGAGCAATGACAGTAAGTCTTGCTTTTCACTAGGAAACCACTGTGAAAACATCATCTCCTGAAATCTTTTGCTGAGAAATCAGTTTGAGATGCTGGAGTTGCTGGGCTGGTTTGGTTTTTTGGTCCCTAGCAGGTTTGTTGACTTGTTTCAAAGATTTGTTCTGTTTTGTTTTGTTCTGTTTCAGTTTGTTGTCTACACTTTAATTAAGTGTGTTTACCCAGCCTGGTTACATACTGAGGCCATGGGGGAGCATTCCTATGTTGCTCTTTGTTAACAGGAACCTGCTGTTAGGAAGCTACACAAAAGGTCTTTTTTCAGTCCCATAAGACCCCAAGGAAACCACTGCTGTTTCACCTACACAATCAAAGTGACAGTCAGTCCTGTATTTCTGAATATTTCTTGGAGTTAAAAATCTGCAAAACACATCAAACCTGAATTGCCAGTTTTATATTCATGACACTTTGAACATAAAGTTGGAACCATTCATTGAATGTTTTACTTGGAGTCTTATCAAAAGTGTCATGCTGGCATCCATAGAAATCAGCAAAGCTGAGGCCAGGACTCACAGAAGGATACGAAGTCATTAATTCATGTTTTCATTACATCTCAGATGGATTTTTGTAATTCCTTTAATAGGCCACGGAGTCTGTGTATGGGTAGCTTTTCTATCAAGGAGCTTAAACGTGTTTGATCGCCTCGTCTTCACAGAGGACAGCAGCATGGCACCATTTTCCTGTGCATCCTTAAAGGGCTGACAACAGAAGTTTCAGGGTCAAGTCTCTAACTAATAATAGTCAAAGGCTGTCTTCCCTAGGGAGTGCTGTCACTCCCTAGGGAAGCTAAAACATCTAACGTGAGGCAGTCATTTGTAGGCAGAGGCTAAGCTTGGCCATGGCTGGTGGGTGCAGTGAGAGGAAGAATATCTCTTGATCTAGCCAAGCCACACCACTATAATGCTCTTACCATCCTCTGAGATCACTTAGATTCTAATCCAAACCCAGCTACGCTTTGTAGCACTGGTGGAAATGAGTAGATGTCAGTACAGGATTTCCAAATGTCTTTCTTCCTGGTAGGCACTTTAAGTAGTAGAAATGGTATCAAATGTAGCTGAAGGGTCACTAGCTGCTTGCCACAAAGCTAACCAGGGCATCGAAAGCAAAGTATTCCCACAACAACAGGTCTTACATTTGAAAGACAAATGCAAAAAGACTCACTAAAAGAAGGTGACTGGCTTTGCCTTTACGGGACTGGTGTTGTCTGATTTGCTACTGGAAGCACAGCAGCACGTGTAGAGGGGTTTGCACTCATTCCACAGAAGGCTCCTGATAAGGTAGTCCGAGACATGTCTTTATGTGAAGAGCTCAATTCTGAGCTGAATTAAACAGAAAAGACAAAACATATGTTTAAAGAAAATATTTCAGTTGCTTGGATTTGTGGCTGTGAAATACCTTCTAGTTATCGTGCTTATAAGTAGGAAAATCGATGAAAGATGATTGAGATTTATGTCCCATCACAAGAGCTGCTGTTCACAGATACTTGCCATGGAGATTTAAACACAACTTAATTTCATATGTTGCTGAGCAACTCATCAAAATCTTAAAATATTCTGAAATTTTATAAGGCCCTGACAGTACATTCAGAAAGAAAATCAATTACTGAAAAGATGAATGTTTGCCAAATAACATTAAAATGAATAAGCAGCATTTAAGGTGAATTAATAATCTTCTCACTTATAAATTTTAAAGGAAATTAACTCAAAGTGAAACATTCCCTGTATTTGTAAAGCATTAATGCATCTTCTCAGGACATTTCTCGGAACCCAAATCAATAAAAGGCTTAATATACACCTACTTAACAATTTATTTCTATAGGACCACGTTCATCTTTGCATACTTACCTGATTTTCTTACGTAATGGATAAAGAAACATCTTTTTAATTACTGTTTTGGAGCTGAAGTTGAATGTTGGGTGAACAGTAGAAATTCAGAATTATTGGAGAGAAGACAAAAATCCATTGGATGAGATTTAACAGTTTAAGAAGAAAAGTTTCTTTTCTGTAAGTTACTGTAATTCTAGTAGGAAAATACAAACAGTGTTGTGGAGAGTGAATTCATACAGTGCAAAACAAAGGCTAGCTGGTGTTAAAAAAATAGTATAGAGGTGATAAAAATATACAGACTATGAACAATAAAGTACTGTCAAGAAGATGTATCTCCAATATCTACCTTATTTTTTCTAACTATCCTTATATCCAGAATTGTAATTGATGCTCTGGGACAAAATACTGTGCCGATCTTCTAAAATCTCACCCTGTTGTTCACTCTGCTGTTTCTCCTGTGGACTCCTGTGTCCATCAAAGTAATTTTGAATGTAAGCTGGTTTTACTGGTTTTGCCTACTCATGCCTAATTAAAAGTAAACCAAGGAGTCACTGTGAGACCTGGCTGATTCTACTTTACAGGAGATATGGATAGTACTGTCTAAATGTTATTATGAAAATCTCTTTTCTCACTGTTCAGCTGGCCCTCCTTTCTTTAAAACATTTTCTTTTCTCTGACTTGGCTTGCTTGCCTTTATTGCTGGAAAAATGAACATCTTCGCAAAGTGAATTCAATACATTATTTGAAAAGCTGTTGTTGTGCTCATTTTGCCCCTGTTCCTTCCCCTCTCTCGCGATCAATGAGTGTGTTGACACTCAGTGTGTCACCTTGAATTACACCTTTCTCGTGAGCTCACGCTGTCCCAGCCCACGGGAGCCCTCACAGGTCACCACTCAGCATGAATGGTACCCAAAGCAGAGCCCCCAGGAGTGAACCTTTGCCTCTCAGTCTTACACGGGGAGCAGACTGAAATGTGTATTTGAGGAATAAAGAACATCTGTCTGGTGACTTAAGCAGGGAACTGTACTAGAGAGAAAGTAGATAGTTAATTCAAAAGGAATCAAACCTCCCTTCTCTCCCCATGTGGCAGCATTCCGTATTTTACTCAGCCTCAATACTTGGTTCGTGAGCATGGTAAAAGGGCCTCCTCCATGCGGAAATCCCTGGGGAACTGGTATCTCCGTGTATTTTCTTCTGAGTAAGTCCCCAACAGCTTGTGCTTGTTGGAGACAGCGGGAATACAACACTGAGAGGTGTTAACTTGCATGACCTATCAAATCCAACGCCTCGGCTGCGGACGAGCTGTTAATAAACGCTGCCAGACCCAGCAGTGCTCGCACGCAGGGCTTGGCTGCCTACGGGTGTCGGCCCGTGGCTTAGCGGAGTCGCTGTTTTGTCGCAAGTTTAGCTTCTTCTAGACAAATGTGTCTCCTTGTGCTTGTACCATTCAGCATCCTCCCCCTAGGTTGAATTAAAACAAAAA